>MUZC01004452.1:220361-243086 GCA_002072015.1 Radix auricularia
CCCCCCCCCCCCCCCCCTCAGGAGCATGACATACTTTATGGGCGGCCCTGTCCTAATTTTTAGAAAAAAAACGTGTAGGAAAAAGCAGTGCCAATATAGAGGATTACAAAAATTAAATATATGTTGCTAGATAATTCAGGATGCATAAGGAGATTGCCATTTTTAGTTAAAACGCTTCTCTTCAAGAAACCGCGAAATTAATGGGAAGAAGAGAAGATGAACAAATGTTCTGCTCTTGTAAGCATCCCAACAGTATCAAAGCAAGCAAATAAAATTTCTCTTGTGCCGCAACAAAAACTTAAAATGAACATCTTACTACCAAGCTTCGTGAAAAGATAACTTAACAGATAATATGTGTGTGTTTGTGTCTTTTTATCATTGTATCTTAACATTAATCAAGCCAGCCTTGCTATAAAGACAATTTTTTTTAAAACCAGAGATGCTTCTAAAATCAGACACAGTTGAATAAGAATTAATCAATGTCAGTTGTGAAGGACTTAAAGCGTGAAGTGACCCAACCAGGCAGTCAGTTCTGAGGAATGAAAGACCATTGGTTGTGTACGGGAGACCACTTTAATCACAAATTGTAACTTTAAAAAATGCACATGCATACCAAATATTTAAACAAATGCTAATTACAGAAAATTTACCACTTACACAAAATATTCTTCTCTAATAATTGACTAGGAATAAAAAAAACACTTGTAATAATGTTTGTATTATTATAAGGTAAAAAATAATTGATAGAAGGACAACATAACCACAAGCAAACATTTTAGTCTCTAAAAACCATCTCTAATATACAGCACCACTTTCAGACTTAAAATCAACAAACTTTCATCATGCTGGGCATTTGTGAGTGGTTGATTGGCAGAAATAATATAAATATAAGCATAGGGTATGCATCTAAATAAATATACAATCAATTTGTTTTTCCGTTACATTAAATGTTCACTAGCAGTAGCAGTGGCAGCGCTGGCCCATAGGTATTAAATCAACATCTTATCAATGTTGTTTCTTCAATGATTCCAATGCCACATAGTTGCGCCTGTCAAGCAAATTTTAACCCATATCATTCTCTAGAGCCCTAACTAAACATTCAGTCTTTAAGTTCAAAACAATCAGGCTTGAAATATTTCAGATTTATTTTAACATTTTTAAATCAAAACAAAATTTATCAAAAGGTCAACCGTATAAAGAGGAAATTAATTTATCTTGTCCAATGAGCCAAAAGTTTAACAGCGCATGATTGAAAATAATAAAAATGGGAGGACTTAATATATTGGAGTTGCGTATTTTGATCACCCTTAATTTAAATCTTATAAAACTGAGAAATGCTAACCCAATCCTGTACCATTTACTGCCTAAACTAAAACATGGATATATCACCAAAAAAAAAAAAATTAAATTGCCTAAATTCAAGTTTCAACAATTGAAATAAAAATGTGAAAAATGTTCTCATTTTTAAGATGAACAGTGTTCTGACAAAAGGTAAGCCTGACTGGTGAGGGTTGAAATGGGAACATTTACAATTTCGCAACATCTTTAACATAGAAAAGCAAAAGTATTATATTACTGTACAGACATTTGACAAATTTGGATACAATGTCCCACCAAAGAAAATGACATCAATTGCAGCGTGAGAAATGCTGTACATTTTCAAATTTTTTGTAGCTACTAATTTTTACACAAAATTATTTAATTGTTTAACATTTGCAAGATAGCAGCTGTGACATGATTTAGCTAAATGTCATTTTTAAATATAATTCTATTTGTGAGAAAAGGGTTAGATAATCTGCTTTAGTCCCAGAAGAGAAATTATGAAGAGTATCTAAGTACATGAGGGAGCTAAAAGTAAATAAATCATCCTCAGTGTTCAGCACAGTAACAATGATAAACAATTTCAGCTATTTCAAAGGCAAAGCTAAACTAATCTTGTAGACAACTGTTCTGTGCTTGCTGTCCTACCCCGTACACTAAGGTCTCCACTGCTCTGTATGCTCAAGTCACCAACTGAACGACGACTTTCCTAAAAGAATAACATTATGAAATTAGAAATTTATGCTGGTTATAATTAAAAGGATTATTTATTAATAAATTTAATAATACAATTTGAAGAGAAAATGGAATGCAAGTGAAGCAGTGAACATAGGCTACAGCATACAAGGGGATTGTGTTGCGCAACAATGCCCCGTGGCCCTTATTTATTCAAACTAGTGTCAGTCAGGGACCCATCAAAGCTGGATGAACTTAGGAACGCCCTTTAGCCATGAGAACAAATCCTTGCCTTCACGGAGAGTTAAACCTGCAACTTTCCGAATCTCAGATGAGCGTGCATACCGCTCGACCACCATATCCCCACTTTCATTTCATTTGTTAACCAGAATGGTGGTGACAGCTGTCTAATTGACAATTTAATTTTAATTTCAACTAAAAGACTATCAATTATTTATAATGCCAGTGAAATTTGCTTTAAATTATTGAGATGGACTTACATGTAGCTTGTCTTCATTACTGCTGATTATGTTGAGAACTGACAAGGAGCTTGCTCTTTTCATACTAGAAGAGATTAACAAAAACAAGAAGATAAGATACATGTCTCTATGTGTCAAAGTGTCACATCTATATATGTATTTGTCTTTTTAATTTGATCTACATTTAAAAAAAGATTATTTTAAATTTTTGTTTTAAATCATACCAATTTAAACACTTAGTGGTACTAAATGTTCATTCAACTCTTTGTTTTTAAAAAATATAGCTAAGATGTACATGTCAGTTAATGCTGTGTGAAACATATTTATCTTGTTGTTAAATTAAGGACATAATACTTGAAGAAAATGAATACCGGTGTATAAAACATAAGGTGTGAAGTAATGGTAATATACATTTTAGAATCCTTTTTCATATTTTTGTATTTCACTTATGCACCATATTTAACTGAGAGAATACAAAATGACATTTTTAAAATAATTATAATAGCCACTCATAGGTACAAGACAAGCTTGTTTCATATCAGCCAAAAGTTGAAATAATCGACTTTGTTTTTAGCAGTTATTTCATTTATATACATTAAATCAATCCCTTCTTTCAGTCCACTCACCTCAAATGCTATAAAAGACTACATGTGTAAAAAGAATTGTGCCCCCCCAAAAGAATTGTGCCCCCCCCCCCCTTTACAAAATGCCTGTGACTAAAGCACAAAATGAAACACTATACTAAAACTAAAATAATTTCTTCTTGGAAATCAAAAGCAGTAACCACAGAAAAAGCAGAGTCAGTTTCTATCAATTTTTTCATTTCTTCAAAGCTTATAAATCTACAATCTATGTAAGAAATATAACTCCTGATGGAGAAACATGCCAAGCAAGAAAGATGGGCAAGAAATAACTATCAGAATTTTGTCACCTTTTCTTGCAAGGTTATTAAACGCTCTAAAGTACAGAAGTAGAGGAAAAATTGAGGTGGTAGCTTTTTCTTTCCTTATTTGAGCATGGTAATACAATATACCCTCGCCTTTTGCTGCCCCAGTCATTTGTGGGTTAGGCTCTTAACCCTATCGCATCATTTTAATATCATTCATTATTGGTGAGTGCACAAACAATCTTATATTTGTTTTTTTTCAATTATTATTGCAATTTGCAATACAATATGTATTTTTAAAATAAATGCAAACATTTTATTTATCAAAATTAAAATGTGTTTAGTTTACATTATCATCACTAAATTAGTGAAATATATAACCGCATGCAATATTACTACATTATTACTGTATAAATGAGAAAGAGTGTCTTTAGAAAGTGTTTGGGAAGCATTGAGCATTGTAGATAGTCTCATACAATACACAGGCTTATATAATCTCATACATAGGTGTTTTAAAACTGCAACCAAAATTTACCATCCGAATTGGATAAAGAGTGTGTTCGTGTTTAAAGAACGTTTCCCCTGCGAATACTGAGGGAATGCTGTACAGCCAAAAGCATAGATAACAGCAACAAATTTATTTTGGTAAAACGTCTATTACAAGCTGTGATACTATGTATTTCCTTCACTTTTTGTCAAATTCTTTTTGAAAACTATTCTTACACACACACACACACAACACAGAGGTCCTTTCATAAATGTATATACTAACACACACATCTCTCTCTATTTATAAATTTATACACATATATACATAAACTAGGGCTGGTACTGATAAAAAATTTGTTTTCAATAAATCAGGGAAAAAATTTAATAGATTAATTGCGATTACCGGTAATTATATTTTTATAAAGCAGACATAGGTTAAGTTGTGATTCATTATTTTGCAAAATCGGTTAAATTGCTTTAATTCCATGGCTCCCAAATTTTGTGACGTAACATAGCACATTCCCTCTGCTATGCCAGGAATAAGAAAGAAAAGCCTTTTTGTTTACGTATGCAGGTCTAAATAAATAGTAATAATAGGAGGGGAAAAGTTTGTAAGTAATAAACATAAATTATTAATAAATTGAAGAAGAAATAATAATAGAAATATTTTCTTAAATTTTAATGGATCAAATAAATTTTAATAGATTAAAATTTTATTCAATTAATTAATAGTTTAATTTCCCCAGCCCTAATATCAACAATATATTTATGTGTGTCAAACATTATTTCTGTATGCATTAAATGGCAATGTCATCTTCAATAAAAAAAAAAATTATCAATAGCAAATTATACTTCAGTCTTATCAAACTCAACAGTTTCATTTTTTTTTTTATTTTAAAATTTGGGAAAAACCAATGAATTCAAGTCCTTCCAAATTAAGCAAATCTCAAATTGTAAGTAAAGTTAACTAAATATTTAAAATTTAAAAAAAAAAAAAGAAATTAAGTTATGAAGTTTATATTTAAAAAAAAATTATTTGAATTATTAGGAATTAAAAATTAAAGTATGTTACTGTTTTTTTTCATTTTAAACAAACACCAATCTTTTAAAAACCTTATTTTAATCATTAAAAATTTAATCCGTTATTTACTTTAAATAAATCACATTCTGCTTTTCACTTGATGAATTAAGTTGGATTCAATTTCATTCAGAAAATTTCTAAAACAGTGGTTTGAGAGTACAAAGCTATCTTAAAACTTGTTAAAGATAGTTAGGAGCAGCTGCAGGCTTTCGGTTTAGAGAGGCTTTTAAAATAAATTGAGTAAAAAAATAATTAAGCATAAACATAAAAGAGGTGTACAAATGATAGTGTCTAAATGGTGAGGTCACACTTCTACTGGCATGGATTTTACACTGACCTTTCCAGGGCTATCCAGTTTCTGTCACAAGTGGGTGGAAAGATAGTGGACAAATGGTGTTTAAGGAGTTGGTTATGGGCTCAATATGATTGGTCAATATTGTAAAGGTCAAAGCATAATTCAATTCATTTATATTTTATTGACAGCTAAATTTATTGGCTTGACATTACCAAATTTTAAAAAAAAATCACTTTTAATTCTAAAATTGTTGAAGTTGCGTTAAAATTCCTCAGTTTCATACATAATGCAAGTATTACCTGATCTGGATAAAACGAAGAAGCTGATAAATATTTTCAATTAAAAAATATTGAATTTATTTATACTGTTGATAATTTTAAAAAAGAAATATTTAGCTGGATTTAAGTGGAACTGGAAGAATTTATTAATTTTTAGAGATCAATAAAACTTTCTTTGTATTTAAATAGTGACAAAAAACAACAACAACCTTTTATATAATGTAGCAGGATAAAGCATTACATTCCCCATTAGGAATGTGCATCACTTGGAAAAAAGATGGGGTGAGAAATAATGTGTATATAACAAACCTTTCAGTATAGTAAACACTTCGAACATGCCAATTAAGGCTGTTGGAGAGAAATTGTCAACAAATAGACATCAAACAATAAGCAAATCAGTCCCTACATTTTATTTATTATACTCCACCCCAACTTTGGACAATTTTACACTGATGATTAATTTAGACAGTTTAAATTGAAGTTTCTACATTTTCATTAAAAAAACATTCAAATGACTGCATTGGTTTTCTTGGTCTCATATTACATCTATGTAAGGTCATTGGAGAGTTAGTGGAACCTCAGCCATTAAAACATATGTAGGTTATAGCAGTATTGTATGCTTTTGAGAAATCCAGAAATTAGCTTGTTATTGGTTCTAGCCTAGTAATGGAGCAATGCTTCCAAATTAGAGATGAGAGGAAAGGTGAATATTAAGGTTAACATAAGTTTGCTTTTGATACATGCACCCAAGCCTTAAGTTCTAATTGATTACACTTAGAATCAGATGTTAATTGGTGAAGTACCATAGAAAATACAAGTGAACTTAAATATTATTTCTTTTAAAAGTAATCCTTTCATTGTCATTTATATAAACATTTATGACCAGGTTTTCTATTAAGAATGGGTTTTTAAAAGTGTAAATTTGCCTTTGTAGTAAAAAGTGAGACCTAATAACAGCCTTCTTTTAGGTGATTAATTTTCCCAAAGATGCTGCATGAATTAAACCGCTTGTACAGTTGTTCAGCCATTGTTACGGTAACAGTTTAGTATTCATTAATTACATCAAAAACATTAATGTTATTTGAATATTGTTAAAAAGTGATAAATTATACCACTAAAAATTGTAACTTAAATGTAAAAACATCATTGAAACAGCACTTAATATTTTATATCTTACATGCTTCTAAGTTTGTAAAAATCATTTAAAAATGAGTTGTTAGCACTAGCAGTCAATAAGGTTAGGTCTTCTAGACAACATTGCAGGAACAAAACATAAGGAGCCTCCCATACCTTCCAGCAGAATCCCCCTCAGGACCTTTCCCTTTCAGTTTCTGGACCAGTTTGGCACTGCTACGCTTCAACGACGCCCTCAATTTGGTGAATGAGCCACTTCGACGCATCCTTCCACTCTGATTGGTCATTAAGATGACAAGGCAATGTGATTGAAGGATTGATGGAGAAGTGGATGATGATTGGATAGATGTGATGATGAAAGAGTGTTCAAATAAAATAAAAATTAAATGATATGGATATTTACTTAGATATTTTATGTCAATAATATTTGAAAGCAAAAAAAGGTGAATAAAATAATAAGGCTGGCATTTGGAGTATTCTTAATTACTTACACATTTTAAACAAAATAAATGTTACTACAAGTAATTATTTTAAAGAAAAAATTTTCTTACATCACATACAAATATATTTTTTTACCAGAGATTAACAGCCCACTTCTATCATAAAAAATTAGTTTTGAATTATACATTTTATTGATTTACATAGTATTTTCATAGTATTGAGTGATAGAATGCTTTTTATGGTATCTAATAAAGATAATTATTTGGTCTAAATTCTTTTAATTTGTTACACATTATTATTAAGTAAAGAAATATCTTTCATTTAAAATCAACTCTTGGTTACTTAAAAATCAATGATAAAACTTGATTAAATAAGATGAACAAATATTTTTTAAGAATTAATATAATGAATAAAAATATGAAGAAATTAATGAATTTTAAAAAGAAATGTTTGCATAAAAACTGTCCCAAGTACCTTAAATGAAATCATGTGTGGAAAAAAAATAATTTAATAGAGCATACAAAGTAAATAAGCACATAAAGTAAATAAGTTAACAGGTTTCAGAAAACACATTTTTGAGTTAATAGATATAATACTGTATGAGCACTGCCCTTGCTCAAATGAACTCTCAGTGAGACAGTGCCAAGTATATGTTTATAAGGCTAAATGTGTATAGCATTATTTTGTCATATCTACACAACAAAATTATTACTCTATAGACATAAAAAGCTCTAAATATGCATTGAAAATCATCCCCGAAATGCTGTCACAATTTTAAAAAAAAAAGATATAGAAATTGTTCAATTTTAATTAATGTTTGTAACTATTGTCAAATAAAAACAATTGGTTTTTTCATATAATATTAATAATTTGCACACAATTCATAAATCTGTTAAAAATTAAATTATTTTGAGCTGCCTTTAAAATACATTGTTGAAATTATTTGCTTAAAAAAAAAGTTTGTGTGCTCATATTGTTGAGTTAACATTCTAGTTCATGAGATTTATAGTTTCATACATATTAATTTAATAGGTTTTCTTGAACAAAGTCTTTTGCTAACAATTATCTAATTTTCACTCATATATATATATTAATTAAATAATGCCACAACTGAGTTTAATACTATGCACTAAACAATTTGTGTGTAATATATAGGTTTTAAAATAAATTTAAATTATGATGTTATAAATCTTTGAGTGAAAAGGCAAATGGGACATTTAAATATCATTATAGTTCAGGTACACAAAAAAATTGCTTAGAGAGTAGGGGGGGGGGATATTCTTATAAATTGAGTTTCTTGAATGCACGTTTTGCCAATAACTTTAGTAAATGGAAGTTCACACATTCCTGTTGCCAATTTTAGGCAGTTTATTTCTAGTATAATAATTTAACAATTTTAACTAATTTTGAACACAAAAAAACTATTTTATTTACAATTTTCATAAAGATTTAACATCTATTTTTAGTGAATAACTGGATTTTCATGTGAAAAATGTTCCCAAAAAATATTGAAATGTATAATGAACTATTTATTTTTAATTTATGAGTTATTAATTTAAATAATAAAATAACTTATTTTAATTTTAATGTTGTAGTTACTCAAATCCTAATAAATACTTGTCAGCTAAATGTATAAAACCTACAATTAAATAATTAAACTGCAAATGTCATATTTATTTGTGTTGAAGGATTATTAATGCTCATCTGATAGAAATTTATACCATCGCTGACTTGCTACACATTAGTACAACATAAATATAGCGAATTTAAAAAAAAATTAAAAAACTAGCAAAAAAGTTATTTTTACTAAATTATATTAGATTATAACCTAATATCTACTTGCCAGTTACTCTTACAGATAAATAAGCTGAATTAAATCAAGAAAACAAAGGTGCCAAGAACAAAGTTAAAATAGTAGAAATAAAGTATTATTTAAACATAGAATTGCATTTACTTCAGAGGTAGGAAGGAAGTTTATGGGCTGCAAATAAAGGGAAGTATTTGTGTTATTACATTTTTTAAAAAAAAATTATAGACCAAAACTCTAATGTTTTTTTAAAGGTTGGTTATAAAACAACAGCAAACACAAAATCTTTGTAAAAAATTTTTAGGAGAGGTAGAAATTAATATAAAAGCATGTGCAGGAAGTATTAGCTATTAATAAAAAAAAAGAATTTTCATGCAGCATGAGATGGCAGTTGACCAGAACATTAAGCATAAGCCAACACAATGTTCTAAGTTTAGCTGTACTGAGAGGACCATTAAAAATCTTTCCAATGATAACAATACAATGACTAAAATGGTTCAGATCTCTTTTCTGGATTGTGTAAACAGTGGCTAAATTATTGTTTCTAACAAATTTATTTCTGTTATTTCACTCAGATAAATCAAGTATACTTTATGTAAAAGACTAAGCAATGGGGTAAATCTTGTTTGTTTTAACGGGAAGAAAAGCTTAAACCAAGGAAAAGGTTTGAACCTTGAATCAAAGGAAAAGTCTAAATATCAGCATTACTTTGCTCATCAGTTGCAATTGGAAAGTTTTCATGTCAGGAGGCAGTGCTCATACTCACCCCATCCCCCAGCCACGTGCCGCTACTCACATCTTCATTTTCGTTGGGATCGTTAGGGTTGCGGGCTTGTACTCGCCCCCGGTTGGAGGCAGGTGGGGTGTCGTTTATACCCAAATCTGTGGTCAGTTTGCCGATCTTCCCACCTGCTGTCAATGCCTACATAGCCAGTGGAGGCAACCAAAGAAAGAAAACCTAACTTTATCGGAAGGGAATCTGACTCTTGGTGAGCGTGCCATGTTCTATTTTTAACTTGGTAAGTGATGAATTTTACACTTAACATTTAACCCCAATGATACCACACATACAGGCATGTGGTTTCAAATGTAGATTCACGAAGACAGTAAACAAACACTCAAAACATGCATAATTTCAATTCAACTGGAAGGTATGTGAAGGGAAGTCCTTAGATAGTTTTAATTTTCTATTTGGTCACAAATACATTCTTAGACTAAAATGTTCCTGTACAATGAAGTTTAAGAAATCTTTAAGAAAATTGATATTTTCAATCTTTACAATTCTTTTCTTAAAAGACACCAAAAAAACCCCCACATTATTATGATGCCCAGTTCCAGTTAAATAACTGAAATGGTTAAATGAAAAGGAAGGCATGAGATGCAGTTAGTAATTTTTTTTAAAAAACTAAGAAAGCTAAAATTAACCCACTATTGAGATAAGGAATAAAAATTTATTCAAGGGAAATTCCTACCATTCTCATCTTACATTAATAAGTAACAAAAATGTTCCTAGCCTTTCACTTCATGCATAATGACACATATTGAAAAGCTGTGTTGTCGTGCAAGGAATAAGGTGTATCATACACATATTCAAAAAGAATTTCATATTGGTCCTTTCAAATGCTTTTAAATTAAATATTTTTTTTTTAAAGACAGTGTTTTTAAAACACTGGTTATTTTCTTTAAAGTTGAATGTGAATTTAAAAACAAAAGTAATTCATTTACACAAAATAATGGTCAATCAGTATAATGGATAAATAAAGACAATTTTAGAAACAGCTAAGATAATATATGCCCATGGATAAAAGAAAGAAACATATTTCATTTTTTTTTTCATCAACACCTAGATAAAAATAATTTCTATTAAGAAAAAAAAAAAAAAGAAAACAGCTAAATACTTTCTACACCCATACAAATGAATGTGAAAATGATTGAGAAGATGAGTTGATAAAAAGACAATGATTTATGATGATGGCAATGACAGTGATTTAAAGACAAAAGTTAAAAGACCAGATCAGAGTGTGAATGGACTGTTTGCAGCATTCACCAAAGTTGAGTGGAGTTGAAGGTAGTCGTGCTAAAGGGATAAATCTTCATAAAACATTTCACCATTGTCAAATTGCAAAAAAAAATCCTTTCAAATGTTTAAAAGCTGTAATAAAACAGTTTAAAAAATGTTTGTTTTATAAATGAGTTCACATGGTTTTGTTACTACTCTTATTAGGACCACTGGTAAATGATCCACTTGGTAAGTGAAATATAATGCTGGTCAAATCACTCTTCCAACAGCTGGAGTTAAATGCTAGATATTTTCTGATTTAGGGAATGCCTGTTAACATCCATCAATTGTTCTTGTACCTTTTATTTCTCCCAGAAATTTACATACATTTCCTGTAGTAGGTTTAGGCAGAAATTTTTCTTCACTAACTTGTTATTTTTATAATTTCTCTTTCATGAACCACAAAGACTTTTATTGGCAGTACAAGCATATAGGTAAAGTTAATCATATGAGTAGTCATACAGCTTTCTAGTAATAAGTTTTTATCCATCCAAAAAATATCAGTCAATCAAATGTACAAATATGTTTGCTTTCTTTGGTGATATGCTTTGCCATCCCAGCCCGGAGTCTAAGTGATAGAGCTTTATTGGGTTCATCTATTACAAGATATCTTTGGAGCAAAATAAAATGTTTTTAAATTTATCGCAAGGTTTTCTGTCATTTTTTACCCCTGTTACCTGGTAACTTTATTATGGTATTTAATACGGCTAAGGCCGCTTGATTTTGAGGACCGGTTAACCTTAAGAAAAAAAAGTCTTTTTCCAATGCACACGAAATAAATTTTTAGAAACCATTGATATAAAGTTTGATGTAGTCATTTTGAGTGAAATGCCTTTGAAAACTGTCAATATAAGACCGAAATCGAATATGAGGACTGGTAAACACTGTTAGGTTAAGTTAAATACTGTTAGGCGTATCTTTTTGCTGTAATATAAATAGTAACACTCGCGGTCTTTATCGCTGTTCGCATTTTGACATCACGGCCCCGCTGTGTGTTGATGCTCGTAGTATGCTTTGTCAACTTAGCGAATAAAAAAATCGTTCACTAGCCGAACTCCACTAACAGTGATGACGAGTAGTTTTATATTATTTATATATCAGATGATGTCACGGTAACTCGCGTATTGGCTCTGGTATTCTGCAGTAACACAACAAAAAATTAACTCTGGGTAAAAAGCTTTAAAGTTATGGTTAAACGGACCTGATAAAATTGGACCGGTCCTGATTAAACTGGACTGGTTCTGATCTGAGGATGGGTTAACCGTTAACAACCTTAATATTTAATTTGGTATTTGATTGCAACACAGCCTTTAGAAAGCAGATTATTTTACTACAGCTGGTTTGGATTCTGATAAGTTTTATATTAATTGTGATAATTTAAATAACACATTTGGTTAACATGCAATTTGAAATGGTAGCTATATTGTTATTTATAAACTGACCTATACTCGCATATAATAAACAATTTTTTTTAGCCAAATCCAACATTTAAACCACAAACTTAAAAATATACCTCTACTTCAAATATAAAAATAAGATTTCTGAGAAACTTTTAACTTAGGAAATAATAAGGAATTAATTTATGAAATTCCATAATAGTATACGATGTTAAAATTTGCAAACATAAAATACTTCATTGAATTCCACATAGCAATGATAGTTGCACAATGCATTTAACTATATCCAGATCAAGATTCTTCTGCAACAGCTTTGGCTCTTTCAATGTGCTAATACATACAACATTATAATGAATGTATTTAATGCCAAGGATCTTTTCTTGGCAATTTCTACACAAACAAAACAATTTTTAAACTTTGAAAAATCAAGTCAAGGGCCCATATTATCAATTTAATATGGAATAGAAAAGAGCCAAGACAAAATATTTAGAATTCATCTAAATGAAGAAATAAACCCTAAGGTCTCTTCACTCTCAAAAAGATAATAAAGAAGCTTGAATGTACTTGAAAGAAATACACTGATCAAAAAAATAAAATCTGCTATGATGAATGAAAGATACGACAAAGCTGAGCTCGACAGTTTAAGTAGAGCACACTCTTCCCTGGTGTATGGCTAACACACTGTACTCACATTTTTCTTGGACTTCACAGCACATTCCTCTAAGGTTTCTGCAGCTTCATATTTTCCTTGTCTGCGGTATAGAGCACCCAAGTTCTTAAGTGTTGTAGTTACTGTTGGGCTGGGGACAGAAATGGGAGACTCACTAATTAGAACAAAGACATGCTATCAACTACCGTCGATATAAGCAGCTTTGTTATTTTTTAGGCAATAAGGCAATTATTTCATTTTTCTCAAGTGTAAGTTCTAAAGTTTTCCCACAATATATGATATATCATATTATATATTCATCAATTTCAGGAGCATGACAGCAAACGCTTCAAACATCTAATGGAATGTTGTGTTTCTATATAGGGCTGGCACTGATTACACCATTATTGGGGAAAAAATTAATCCATTAATTATATATTTATAATGCATGTATAGATCCCGTTAAGTTGCAATTCATTATTTAGAGAAATCAGTTAAGTCGAGGGAGTTCCATGGCTCCCAAATTTTTTTGATGTAACACAGCAAATTCATCTGCTATGCAAGAAATAAGGATGAAAAACCTTTTTGTTTACGTATGCACGTCTAAATAAATAATAAGAATACAAGGGAAAAGAATGTAAGTAACAAAAAATATAAAATATTAATAAATTGGAAAACAAATATTTGAAATATTTTCATACATTTTAATAGAGTTTAAATTGATCAAATTAATTTTAATAGATTAAATTTTTAACGATAAATCGATTAATTAATCTTTAATTTCCACAACCCTAATTTCTATTTGTTTTTAAAAGTTATTTTCTCATGTTTCAACAAGTCAGTAGCGCTTTGAATTTAAATTCAATATCTTTCTTTGAAAACGCTTCTTCTGGTTAAATCAGTATAAAAATAATGTTAAAGATGAACAAAAAATCTGACTCAGACCTATCAACTTTGGCATTTTTATGCCAGCCACCATATTCAGGCAATGGAGGACCACCTTCTTTACTCTTGCCCTAAAACAATTCAAGAGATCAAGTTGTTCAGTATGTTTGACCGTTAAAATAACAGTGCATGAAATAAAGTAAGAGAATAAAAGTGTATTGAGATTAGTTTGTTGGTTTCATTCACTTGTATAAATTTAAAAATGACTAAAACAGGAGTCTCATAACAAGAAATTAATTTTTTTTAAAAACTTAATTTCCTTAAAAGCAACAAGATATAATCTAAAACTAACATTGGTAGAAAGTTAGACCCATTATTTAAATTGGTCTCATTAAATTACAGACTGTCAGAAAATATTGTTACCTTATTTTCTTCTCTTTCCTCCGCTCTCATCCATATTGGTTTATTTTCACCTGAGTGCACACAAATTAAAATTGCTCATTTATTATTGGTTTTTATTGCAACAAGAAGAAATCTTAGTTTGATCAAATACTCAAAATATTTCAATGATGATCTTAGCATGAGATCAAATTTAAATTAAACCAATTTATATAAAATACAATACCTTCTACTTTCCCAAATTCTTTTTCATGCGCCCTTGTTAAAACTTCTTTATATAATACTTCAGCTTGCTTGTATTTCCCTTGTTTCAAATAGGCGGATGCCTGTTGAAAGAATGATATCTCTTAAATGATTAGATCTTGGAGTTAATATAATTTAATATCACCATGACATTAATCTCAATATCACTAAGAATTCTTATTTAACTCTTAAAATTAATCAAAATTGGAGACTGGATTACATCACCTAATATATTAATATGAATTTAAATATTGAAATGGTTTTGTCATTAATATCAATAACATCAATTAATCACTTAAAAGATTACCAGTAAATCTTATTTTAAAGATAAAATTTTTAAAATTGGATAAAGGACAAGAATTGAAAAAGCCTGTCATCATTCTGTTGATTTAACATGTCAGAATCTAATAATTATCACTATTTAAGTATTTCACATTTGGAAATATTTAAGATAAACATTTTTTATATAAAAAATATATATTTATTTATGCAGTTTTGTGGACTTTTCACATAATAAATTCACCATAGAAAAGATCAAAACAAAACTTTAATCACAGAACCAATTTTTCTTTTAGTAATTTAAAAGACTTAATTTTAATCTATTTTTTTATTAATTGAAAATACTAAATTATAATCCAATGAATAATAATGATAAAAACCAGAAGTGAATACTGTTATCTTATCAATTACAGAGGTGATATTGCATTCTTTTAATTTAAATGACCTTGACTAAACAACGTTCAAATATTAAATAATACACTAGCATAAGCATTAAATAGTGCTCTAAACATTTAATACAACACAGAAAATAAAAAATTAAAAAACAACAATCCATGTTCAAAATTTGACTTAATTGGTTGGTTGGTTGGTTGTTTCTTTTTTGTTGTAATAAAATTTAAATATTTGACAGTGAATTAAAAAATCAATATTCTGTACCCACATAAGTGATATAAATTTTGAATGTGCTGGGTTAGTAAAACATGAACCTTAAATTGGGTCATTAAATGATGCTTATTTCAAGCTCACATATATTTGGTGAATTTTAATGTCTGTCTGCTTTTGACATGCTCCTGCCCTAACTTACCCAGGCTTTTTTGACGCTATAATTGTCAGGCTTCCCATGTTTTAGCCTTAACAGCTTACCAAATTATTTTGAGTTTTCACAACATTAGGATCATCTGGCCCCAACTTTTTCTTGTATATTTCTAAAGCCCTTTGGTAATATTTTTCCACCTGCAACAAGGACACACACCAGAATAACAACAGAAAATAAAATGGATGAAGCACCCGTGAGAAGTGAGCCAAAAAAAAGTTTAAAAAAAAATAATAATTAAAAAAATTGCATACATAAAACAGGCAGTTCTGAAATTTTTCTAGAAGTCTCAATGTAAACATCTTGTACATCTCCTACAGTAGTAAATTTGTATTCGACGTAGGCTGACAAAAACATGTTATGACAACAGTTTCCAAAATTTTTATTTTAGGATTATTTAATAGACTGTTGAGTTGGAAATCTTCAACTTCATATTTTGAATTAGAGGATATCTGGAAGATTTGTGTGGTCATCACAATTCCTGTATAAAATAAAGCTGTGAGAAAAAGAAGGGGGAAAAGACACCAAACATGAAAAAAGATAATGCTAACCAAAAACTTATAAAAATAGAAATTTCAAATCTAATTTAGTGCCTATTTTACATGTAACACTAAGTTTTAAATATGGTGCGCATTAGCTGAAAGAATGTCTAAAGTACATATATTCATTGAAGATTAAAATCTATATGATTAAAAAAGGCACCAAAATAAAAATGAAATTGTAAGTCTCACAAGTTAGCATTACCTTTTCCTCAGTGTTAAAAAGAAAATTAAAGATTAAAAAAAAAAAATCAAAACACCAAAAGCTGTCCTGGACAATGAATAATCCACAATAACCTAGTGAAGGAATCCTGGCTCCTTGGCCCTTACCAAATTGTTCTTAGTTTTAGCTACATTAGGATCATCAGGGCCAAGTTTTCCTTCATAGATTTCCAATGCTCGCTGATAGTACTGCTCCACCTGTAAACAACATTATCTTGGACCATAAAACTTGCTCACTATTTCTTAGTGCCCTTCTATGGTTATTCATATAATGTCCGTGGCTTCTAAAGTATTGAGCTGACATCAATTAAGCTAAACTGTTCAAAGTCAACATCTTGCACTGTTTGGGCGTGGGGGCAAGTAATGTCATTATTTTCTGATATAAACTTTATAAATATTTTATTCAACCGATCACACTGATATTTTTAGAAATTGTTGTAGACAACAGCTATATATTTTTTAAAAAATTATCCCTAATTGGGGGATGGGGTCCCTAATGTCTCTTTTTCTTAAGTTAGCTATTTAAATATTATTTTAATCTGATCACCATGAAACTTTGTGAAGTTGTTTAGTACTGTCCCGTGAAGATTTCTGGTATATTTTTAAAAAAATTACCACTGAATACCACTCATCTGTTTCTTTGCATTTCCTTACTTCTGAAATCATTGCAACGCGCTGAGGGTCAGCTAGATTGTAATAAAAATGTACCCAATGTACTCCTTTTTTAAAAGTTATTTCTTGTACTTTTTTCTAATTAGATATTGTGAAAGTTTAATCCCAGCAGCAGTATTTGATTATCAATCAATCTTCCAAAACAAAGAAGGAAACATGGCTAAAAAAGATAAAATAT
This sequence comes from Radix auricularia, assembly GCA_002072015.1. Classification (NCBI taxonomy): domain Eukaryota; kingdom Metazoa; phylum Mollusca; class Gastropoda; family Lymnaeidae; genus Radix; species Radix auricularia. The sequence continues at coordinate 237,583 of MUZC01004452.1, forward strand.
TATGTTTTTTTTATAACAAATTATGGTACGATAGCAGCAAATGATTAACAAATCTTGAGGGCTAAATGCTAACCATATTTTCTCAATGAAATCAGATGGCATTTAAATATTATCTTAAGATTGGGACTGCATAAATTTTAGAATCAAGATCATTTTAAAATGGTGACAATATAAAGTTAATTTTGAGACGGAGCATAAAGATTACATGTTCATAAAGTACACACATTTTAAATTTGTATAGCAAAGTAACAGTGGAATAATATTTTGGGTGATCAATTTCTCATTAACTTAAGCTACATTTCATACTGTAAAAATTAAAAGTAATTTATGTGTAATACTATTTAACCATCTAATGTGGTTAGATGTTACCTCCTCATATTTGCCTTGATTTTGACATAACAAGGCTAAGTTGTTCAACTGCTTGGCCACATCAGGGTGGTCTTTTCCTAGCACCTGTATAAAGATAAACAAAAATTCATATCCTGAACATTCATAGTCACTGCCTATGAATAACAGAAAGATACATATGTAAGGTACTTTATTAATTTTATATATATATATGGAATAGTCAGCTCATTCTGTAAACTGTCATACTGCCGTCAGGTTTATGAGCAAATTTCCTTATACAGTTCTTTGGCTGAGGTGCAAAATATCAAATTCGTGTGCAGAGTTGCACAGCAACCATTTCTGTGCAATATTACACAATCCAAAAGATATTATATTTTACTTATAAATAATTGCAGGCTGTAATTCTAAACTGCTACGTTGCAGCAGAAAGTGGCCACACAGATATTTTACAATTGACAAGCTACAGTTAAAAGGAAAAGACGTAAACAAGGTAAGGGTTAGCCTGACCGGACGTAACAAAACAGCGAATGTTTCGGCAAAGAGCCTTTTTCAACGAACATACAATACACAAGTAAAACGAAAATAAAAATAAAATATAAAATGAAGAAACTTAGCTGCGGTGGAATCCAAAGTATCCAAAAAAGTGAAACTGAGAGATGACAGAGCGAATTTATATAGGATCTTTGTCGTGCCGAATGTCTGAACATATTAGGGCGATATAAATTCGCTCTGTCATCTCTCAGTTTCACTTTTTTGGATACTTTGGATTCCACCGCAGCTAAGTTTCTTCATTTTATATTTTATTTTCGTTTTACTTGTGTATTGTATGTTCGTTGAAAAAGGCTCTTTGCCGAAACTTGCGCTGTTTTGTTACGTCCGGTCAGGCTAACCCTTACCTTGTTTACGTCTTTTCCTTTTAATTTTTTATAAGCCTGATTGCAGTCCTACCCCTCATTTTGTAAGCTACAGTTAGAATGACAGTGCAACAAATTTTGCAAAATATTGCACAAAAAATGGAAGCTGTGCAAATTTGCACATAAGTTTTTTCACTTTGCACACAAACCAACAAACCTTAGAGGGAACATTGATTGTAAGTATGACAAATCCTGATGTTTACACCCGAGATCACCTTAACACACACACACACAAAGTTTTATGATCCGTTTTCTGCCCAACTTCTTTTCTGACTCATGCCCTCCGTATCTTACTGAACATCTCTCTGTCTACTCACCCACTAATTGGATATGCTGTTCTGCAGACACACCATTACACATTTGTAGTATTTCCACTATTAAGGCATTCAAGACTTATCTTCTAGCTTAACTTTCCAACTTAACAATCAAACAATTCCCTGAATGATTAACATAGCTTTTTATGTTCACCATCATGTCATGTTTTGTAATTTTAAATTGAATGCATTTATAAATATTTTTATGTGAAGCACTGTGAGCCCAGATGTTTGCTGGGGTCCTGTGCTATATGAATTCTCAAATTATTTTTATTATTGAATACACATTTACATACACATATACCTTTATACAATATTTCCCTCAAAGTTTCATTGGTCAGTGTGCAAAAAAAAAAATTATAAGTTACACAGCATTCATTTTTACTGTGCAAAATTATGTATAGAACAGACACACATATATTATCCTCATCAAAATTTGCTGCATGGTAATTCTAAATTGCTGTATGATAACACTAAACTGCTGTGTGCATCAGGCACTATGGAGCAAACAATTCCTATATCAACACTTTTTTCTAATTAATAAAAAAATTTGGTCTAAAAGCTATCAAAATATTTTAGTTGGTACAAGCTCTAGGCTAACAAACATAAATGTATCAATATTTAAGAAGTTAAAGAGTTAAAATCTGTATTGTTAGACCAAGCAATATAACCTGGAAACAGATAGTAATCCTACCTTTTCTCTAATCTCAAGAGCTCGTTTACACAATGGTTCAGCTTCTTTGTACTTGCCTCGCTTTCCATACAAAACAGCTAAATTGTTCAGTGTGGCGGCCACCTGTAGGAAAACAAGTGTTCAAAGGTTAGAAAATGGACACCAATATAATTGTCAAGACAGTTAAATTTGTAAACATTTTCTTAAGGTACCTATCACTTTATAAATCACAATTCTTAAATACAGATTATCCTTAAAACAAATATTTTTGAAAAGTGCAACAGTTAAAAAAAACTAGTCATTTTATTGTGTAGTGTGTATTTTATCAAATTTAATTAAATTTTAAAAAGCAGGATTGAAATAGTAAAAAAAAACATTTGATAAACATTGCATGTGTTTTCTTCTTTTATATCTCTCTATTTCAATCTTAACTTATCAAAATTAACATCATTATATTAATTTTACAACATACAAATTCATTTGGATTATAAGAAAATAATACTCCTTGCTAACAACAATTTTAACTAAATTAATGAAAAACAATCTTTAAAAGAAAACGGCAACTTGCAAACATGCAATTTCATTAACAATCACAGCTGCTGAATCTTCAGGATACACAACATTTAGTACATATAACATTGAAAGTCATATTTTAAAACAAATGTTTTCATTTACAGAAAATAAAATGTACATGGACTTAATGTTAAATCCGTAACTACTTAGGCAAAATCTGGAAGCTACAAAGAATGTACAGCACAGTGCGGGAAGGTGTGATACATTAGGTATGGGTGAAACTTTTGAAATTATTAATCATTTGCAGGCTGCTAACTTTTTCATTGTTAATTTACACTCTTGGGGATATTTGTAGAAGTAATGATCTAACACTACAGTGACAGAAAAAAATAAAAAGCATAAGAAAGATTTGACAGTAAGTGAACTGTAATTCAGAAAAATCATCACAATTAAACAACCAAAGATCAATTTATATATTGTAAAGTTATGAACCAGAACTTACTACATATACATTTCGAAACCAAAACTGATTTTATTATATAACCTCAATTGAAAATTTTTAAGAAAACGTATTAAAATAAATTTTAAATTGATTTTTGTTAAATATATAATGTTAATACGTTAGTGCATATTTTTTCCTGTAACTGAACATTTATTATTTTTATTTTTAATTAAAATAATTCTCTTCTTTTTTAACCCAAATCTTTATTTTCAAGTGATAAAATTGACTGGGAATATTTTATTTATTTTTTATAATTAATTAAAATAACCCATGGTAATTAATGAATAGATATTGAATCATAACTGAATACTGAAGTTCACAAGGTAAATTATCAAATACCAAAACAAAACTACAAAACGGATTTATCAGATTTTAACTTAAAATTTTTCTGTTAAACCAACAATTAAAAAAAAACAAAAAAAAAAAAAACAACAAAAAACAAACTACAAAATACTTTTTTTTATTAAAAAAATGACAGAATTTGCTACAGCTCTCCAAAACATCAAACAAATAGCTGCAGCAGAGGTAAAATAAAACCAAATAGGGCTGAATTACAACCATGCGAGCATGACACTTGAATGCTCATGCAGAGGACACAACCATTGGCATATAACTCACAGCTGGGTGGTCTGGGCCAAGTGTCTTTTCACGAATATTTAGAGCATCATTTAGTAGATTGGCTGCTTCCTTGTATTTGCCTTGGTCCCTTTAGTGAGTGGTTGGGTGCAAACAAGAAAATTTAACTTTTGTTAAAGAACAAGATATTTGAAACAAGAATAAATCAACTCTGTGTCGACTGGGTTCTCTCCTTGATCTTGTACCTGAAAAAGTGCCCATATGCACAGCTCAATATTAAATTGATACCACCTTTTTCAACCCGAATTTAAAGGGATATCTTTTTTGACCAAATTTATTTCTGTAAAAGGAAAACACTTAAGATGCATGTAAAAGGCTAAAGTTCATTCAATTTATATTTTCATTGAAAAATTATTTTTTAAAATTAAAAACCTTAAATTAAAAAAACTTATGCATGGCTGTTTTTACTAAAAAACAAACTTAGTCAAGGATTTTTTTACTAAAACAAACTTAGTCAAGGATGTTTTTACTCCTATCTTAATGTTTATCTTGCATCCACAGACTAAAAAAGTCAAGGCTGACAAGAGTGGTATTCAATATAAGCTGTGCATATAAGTACTAGAGTCTGAAAGAGTTTAAAAATAAACAGTCAACTCACAGCAGGGTGACTCATGCCCAGTGTCTTCTCCCTGATGATGAGGGCATCATGAAGCAAGTTGCCTGCCTCTTTGAATTTACCCTGGTCTCTGGAAAAACATGCACATTAAATCAGCATTTTTCTTGTTACCTTCTTTGGTAAAAAAAAAATAACTCAGTTGTAAATTCCATCTTATTCATCAAATACCAGTACAGCTATATAAAGTGATGTTGACACAATGTTGGAGAGTCAAAAAGATAAGTAACAGTATTTACTTACTTTGTAGTTGAGAAAATAAATGGACCATAGGTTAGAATTCACATTACGCCAATCTTATTTTGATTGTTATCAAAACAAGATTTACCTATCCTCCGAGATAAATGGAAGCTATGAGATATTAACTGTTTGAATGTAAGTAGTATAATTTTGACTACTGATATAACCTGTCTCCTCCTTCCAGCTTTCTTGTGTTAACCAACTTTTATTGTGTGTGAACTGAACAATTTTATATTACCATAAAATCAATATATTGATAGATTTAAGCTGAAACGTAGCATGCATGCTTGTTTATCATTTGGTGTCTAAAATTAATCTTTCTGTTTAAAACATCACAGGATTCTTAAAACCAATTACAGTATATACTCAATCTACAGGCCGTTCGTTCATAAGCCGACCCCCTCTTTTTTGGAAGAGAATATTATAAAAAGTGTGTAAGCCGACCCCAAGAGTTACCGGTATATTTTTTTCTTTGGTAACAGTGGCATAAGTGAGTAAAAAATTTGTAAAACAATTTATTAAAACATTCACAAAAAAATTTATAAAATGTGTACATAAGGTAAGTGTAGATGTATTACAATATTTGATAGCTTCTGGTAGAGCAGTCGAATCTTGTAGTGTCTGGTAGAGCAGTCAAATCTTGTAGTGTCTGGTAGAGCAGTCAAATCTTGTAGTGTCTGGTAGAGCAGTCAAATCTTGTAGTGTCTGGTAGAGCAGTCAAATCTTGTAGTGTCTGGTAGAGCAGTCAATC
>MUZC01004452.1:251788-277414 GCA_002072015.1 Radix auricularia
AAAATGATTCATCCTTTCGCTTGATCCATGGCGACGCCCTTATGTTGAGGCTCGCCGTTGGTATTGTAGGCCGGGTTATAAGAGTCTGAAAAGACTCAACCCTCCAAAGAGAATGTCACATATTTAGTGTCTGGTAGAGCAGTCAAATCTTGTTGTGTCTGGTAGAGCAGTCAAATCTTGTTGAATGTAGACAAGGACCTTGATGATGTTTGATAACACCGATATTATATTCACTGTACATGCAGAAATCACCTATGACCCGGTGATCCCCCAACATTTTCCCTTAGATTTTGTCCAATAAAAAGTTGGCTTTAGAACGAGTATAAACGGTATATTTGCTTTTATCTTACAGAAATAAGAACTATTTATGTGTGAATATTAGGGCAGGTACTGATTAAAAAAATTTTGTTAGAAGAATCAGGGAAAATTTAATTGATTAATTTTTATTAATTTTATTTTTATAATACATATATATATATATCTCGTTAAGCTGCGATTCATTATTTCACAAAATTGGCTAAGTCGCAGTAATTCCATGGCTCCCAAATTTTATGACTTAACACAGCAAATTCATTCTGCTATGCAAGAAATAAGGAAGAAAAACCTTTTTGTTTATGTATGCATGTCTAAGTAAATAATAATAATATGAGGGAAAAGTATGTAAGTAACAATAAAATAAGTTATTAATAAACAGGAAAAAAAAACTATTAGTAATATTTTCTTAAATTTTAATCAAATTTTAATATATCAAATTAACTCTTAATGTACCAAAGCGCGGTAATCCGCGGTTTACTGTTTTTTTTACCAAAGAGCGGTAATGCGCGACTCGATAGAACTCTCTTTAGAGACAAAATTACAGAAAATAAATACTCTTCAGTGCGTGAAAAACGATGTTTTTGGCTTCCAGCAACGGCGGCTGTTTACCTCGCTATTATTATCGCTCGATTCGGGAAGTTTTTACGTATTTTTTTTCGAAGATGCGATTTTGCTATACTTTATTACTAAAATAATAGTACACTAAACTACAGGTAAAAATAGTTTAAAACTCAAAACGGTCTTTTGGATACATAAAATAACCATTCTTATTCTAAAAGATGACGTCAGTATGACAATAATAGTATAAATGGATTTTACGCAATTTTTAAAATTTCATAATCGGTTGATCTCAATTCGGGAAAATCTTATGATACTAAGGCGGAAGTTTTACGAAAACCTTATGGCACATTAAGAGTTAATTTTAATAAATTTAAATTCTAATGATTCAATAATCATTAGTTTCCGTAGTCCTGGTGAATATATTTTGCTTTTATGCAGTAATCTTTCATACCAGTATTATTATTTTTATCGTTTATGAAAAATTTCTTTAAAGTAAAAAAAGTTATATTATTTAGTGCTAAATAAATTGTAAACAAATCATCTTCCAACTTGTTTTTTTTCCCCTTATCAAATGTGAAAAAAATTTTGGGTCTGAAAGGGTTGCTTTTAAAAATGAAATTAATTTCTCCACACTTAATTATGTTACTGATTTGAATATCAGGTACAAATTTAAATTTAACTTAAAATAATAATATTCCTGAAATAAACAACATTAGTTAAGAAATTCTACTTTAAAGAAAAGAGAATGTATTTGTTACTATTTTCCAAACATACTGTTTTCAGGGGCTCTCAAAATTTAGTGTGTATTTTTACACTCATCACACCAATAAGTCATATATGCCACTGGTATAAATATCACAACCGATATACATTTTTTTAACCGATTCAAGGATTTATGTTAATTTTAAAAAATATGTTGTATTTGTCATGTTGATGGGCCTGATAAGAAAAGTTTGAATTTTCTCTAATTTATAGAAAATTTCTCCCAACAAAACAATGACAGAAACACACATTCACCTACAATTATATTTCTTAGAAAATAAGCAATGTTACTTTTTAATAATTTTAAAATATACATTTAAAGGTATACTTGTGGACATAATCATTAAAGGGAGTGAGATTTTTTTACTTTCTCTGAACCTTAAAGGGAACATTGCTTGTAACTCAATATTCAAAAGCAATTCAATAACTACCCAGCAGTTGACAAAAACAGATATTGTTAACTGGTGTCAATAATTTAGACTAAATTACTGTGCTTCATAAACTTCACACTTAAAGAGTTGTGATATATGTCCCTTGATTCACTGTATCCTGAAGTGACTAGTTATAATATAATGATGGAAATTCCTGAACTTAAGTGGCACTAATTTCTGGGTTACACTAAATAATTATTGAGAGTCAATTTAGGTAGGGATTAGTTTAAGTATGAAAATAATAATAATATTCCATATACAGTCAGACCTCGCTATGGGACCTAACAATTCGATATAGGGAGGTTTTCAACTCAGGGAAGTTCGACTTAGCGAGGTCAGACTGTACTTAAAAATTATTTCTTGGTTAAACTGACTCTCAATAAATGTTTGATGTATTAACACATATATAAATAAGATAAGAAAACAAAGTTTGACAAAAAAAAATGCACAAAAACTTATTGTCAATGAAAAATGATTGCTTATACCTGTAAACTAAAGCAAGTATGTTCAGCATGGTGGCCACGTCAGGGTGGTCATGCCCCGATGTTTTTTCTAAGTCTTCAAGAGCCTGTTTGCACAGTGGCACAGCCACCTCATAACGACCTTGAGATGCATATTGTATAACTAGATTATGTAAAGTGCGGAGTCGAGCTGGAATCTCATAGCCTCCACTTGCTGCGTGAGCCATTGCACTGGGTTGTGATGGGGAAAGCACTGTCAAGTGTGGAAAGATGCATCAATTAATAAAATATCTATATATATAAGGCAATAACATACTTACTACGGGCATTAGGCCCAGGAAATATTGAAATGAATAATACTTAGAAGCATGCTAATGGAACTTGGTTTAGAACTTCAGAGTAATTAAACCTAACTTCTGTTCAATGAAGTAGGTGACACTAATTCATAATACTGATGTTTTGGACATTGACCCTGAAAATAAAGTGAAAAAACTAGGCCACACTACTGAAAATAGGTCAAGTGACAATATAATCATAACTACTGACTATTTAGAGCAGGGGTGGCGAACACGCGGCTCTCGAGCCGCGTGCGGCTCCGGACCAAAATGAATGCAGCTCTCTGCCTCATATCATTATTTTGTATACTGTGGCAGAACTTGACGCAGACTTGCCCGGTGACCTGCCACTGCACAGCTCAGTGAGATGGCTATCAAGAGGCAAAGTAGTTTCGTGCTTTTTGAGCTTTTGGAAACAGTAAAATTGTTCATGGCAGAGAAGAGCAAAGTGTATCCTCTGCTTTCAGACCCCGAGTGGCTTATGGATTTGGCATTTTTAGTGGACATGCTTTCACACTTGGATAAACTAAATGTGGACCTATAGGGGAAATTAAAAACTCTTCCTGAGCTGACACAAAGTATATTCTCCTTTGTAAACAAGTTGAAGCTTTTTAAAGCACACATTCAAAACAGCAATCTATCCCACTTTCCTTCTTTGCGCAGCACCCTGCAGAAGACCGGTGTTAAAACAGATATAGCTGGATACGTGAAACAACTTACACAACTGCAAGAGAAGTTTACAGATCACTTTTCTCATCAACCCGTTTAATGCTGACACCGACTGCCTGAAAACCCCACTTGTTACTGATGATGCAGCGAGTGAACTAGAAATGATTGAGCTACGTGAGGACGATAGACTGAAATCTCTTTTGAAGGAAGGCCATGTTATGTTTTGGAGAGCTGTGCCAACTGAAAAATACCAGTGTGTAAAAAGAGCCGCTCTCAAGCTGCTGTCTATGTTCTCGTCAAAATAGGTCTGTGAAAAGCTGTTTTCTAGTTTGAAACACGTAAAATCAAAGCACCGGTCCATTCTGACTGACACTCATGTAAAGGAACTGCTCCGAGTGGCTACAACTGAATACAAACCTGATTTGCAGAAGTTTACTGAAAACAAAAGATGCCACAAATCCCATTGAGATTATCATCCCATCACTCCAACAAGGTAACAAAAAACACCTGACTGAGCATGTTATATTATGTGTTTAATATATTATTGTTAAAATTATATGCTTTTGTGTGGTGTGGCTCTCTGACTCTCACAGTTTAAAATTTTGGCTCTTTTTGTCGAGCTTGTTCGCCACCCCTGATTTAGAGCTTTGACGAGAAAAATAAGAAGTTATCCGTACTTCTGACCTTAAACTGACTTTCAGTAAATTGGTCAAGGGAAAAGACCAACCATTCTCCTGGCTGTATGAACTTTGGTTAAAGAAAAAAAACATATTCATACTACTAACCAGACTGGTCAACAGGAAGACAAAAACAATCCTATTACTGACCTTCTGGAGATTGGTCATCATCAGCATCAGGAAAACCAAGATCATCTAACTGTGATGGGGCTTCTGTTTCCTTCTCTTCATGAGGCTGCAATGAGGAATTTAACATGATCATCACAAAGGTGTGTAAAGGGTGCATAACTATAGCAAACACTGGTGCCATCTATTTTTGGCTTGTTTATTATTTTATTGTAAAGCAAAGGAAATCAACAAAACAGATCAACCAACATCTTTAATATGAAAACTGAGCTACTTTAAATAAAAATATTGACACTTACAGCCGATGAGTGTCCGTCGGAGTCGTCAAACTTCTTCATCTCATTCATAAATTCTAAATGCTTCTTCTCTTCTTCCAGAGTGGCCACCCTTTGTTCACTAAGCTGTCAACACAAGAAATAAAAAATTCATCAAGATTTGGGATGTTCAGTTCAAATGCTAGAAATAAGTAGACTCCAAAGATGTTAAGGATGATTAAGCTCAAGAATGTGAAACTATAAAAGCGAGAGGATGAAAATCTTTATAATGGTTAATATAATATCAAGAAAAAGTTTTTGTACTTGGATTAAAATTTCATTCAAATAGCATCCAGTTTTTATTTTACTGAAACTTCCCTTACTTTACATTTCCATATATTTTTTGACAAATCGAAGGGAATAAATTATATTTCAGAGAAATCTTACAATGGTGGAAATTTAAATTAAACTTTCCAAAATTGGCAATTACCTGCAACTTCTGTTGCGTTGTGGCTAATTCATCCCTGAGCCAACCATTCTCTTGACAGAGTCTCCGCACTTGAGCTCTGAGTTTCTGTTTTTCTGCTTCTATTTTCTGGAGGTAGTTGGAGAGATCCATCATAACCTAAAGTAAGGGAGAAAAAAGAAACAGGAAAGTTAATTTCATTAAAAAAATAGATATTCCACAACAAAAAAGCTTACTCCGTCATTGATAAATTAACATCAAATTATATTCTAGTTCTGCACTGGTAAAAAAAACCACTACAAGTATAACTAGATCTTAAGATAAGAGGATACGCTCTCTTGGCTAAGCTTTATTAAACACAAACCACTATTTATTATTTGAATCTCTCTTGGCTATTTACTATCATCACTTAAAGTATTACCTGACCCTCGCCCAGGCCAAGCTCTATAGTCTCCAAGGATCTCTGTAATATATTGGTCTTCTCTTCCACCAGGTTAGTGTCACCATTTTCCCTTTTGATCGTTTTTATGGAAGATAACAAAGTATTTAAGATTTGTTGATAGTCATTTTTCAAGGTATCTAAACCTTGGATTACTGTCCTTGTATTGCTGACAATCTCATCTTGACTGAGTGCTGTCATTTTGCCTATTTCCTCAATCTTTTTCCTGTAAACAAATATCAAGCTTGTATTAATATTAGCAAAATCATTTAACTTGTTGTTATATGTTTATAATAAAACAAGTTAAGTTTCTTATCTGTAGTATAACTAGAAATAGTCATTGAAAATCACGGCGGAACTGCAAGAGCTTCCCATTTGGTTGAGTTGCTGTAAATATTATGGGCTGAAGTAGCATAACTAAAAAAACATAAAAATAAGTAATGTTATTTTGACAGACCAATGGACTGACATGCTACCTTGGACAATATTTTCATAAAAAATTATAAATTCCATTTATGTAACTTTTGAATTCAATAAGCCCTTCAACTCTAGCTTCAAAGGGGATACAAGGTATTCTGTGGCTTGAACACATAATAAAGGTCACCTGATAATTTTTTCTGATCAGTATGTTAAAAGTTAAGTCCCCAGTTATGTTAAAATCAAACAAAGAAATATTTGAAAATTCAAATAAATTGTAAGCCATAGTTAACTCCAACTGGAAACATTTAATGATTTATGAGATCAGATGCTTTTCAATTAAATACAAATAAAAGAACAAAAATTATACACAGTTGTTTGTGAATGGATAGTTTGAGAAGCCCTTATGTTTTCACTAGTCGTCACATTTACAGAAGTAGAAATCATTGCAAACTTCTATAGTTACAACCATTGGGATAAAAACAACAATAGCCTGATAAACTTTGTGAAATACTGTCAACATAATTTCATCACTGTTTTGGAAAGAACCTCTGATAAACGGCTATGTATTGTGTATACTCTCAAAAATAAAATAGATTGATTAATTTAAATTCAACAGAAACCTTCCAATATTTGCTTCCAGCTGTCATCCCAACAAAACCAAACTGGATTCTCATCACCAGTTAAGGGGGATTTTTTGCCATTAGGAATAACAAGTCCCTGGGGCCTATGTGATATTTTAAAGTCCATTAATAATGCATCAATATTCCAGAGCATGTGATTTCCCTAAATACAAACTCATTTGAAATAAAAAAAATTCAGCTCATCTAACCTCATCTAATAAATCCAAGTTTTAAAACACACGACCAGATGGCAACTGTGCTATATTAAATGATATCTATAAATTTATAATAGCGCTGTTAAAAGATTCATTTAAATTTAATCATTAACTTTTGAAAAATTAACTATTAATTAATTTCAAATAAAGCCAAAAATTAATGTGATGTCATAAGTAACACTTATTAAACGTTCTTGTTGGAAATCTAAATAACACTGAAATGTCTCCTTTTATATGTTATCCTCCAACTATGCAAAAAACAAGTGTGTTGACATTATTTGATTCAAGTGATGAGCGGGTCTAATAGACAATATAACCAGGGGAACAGAAGAATCATTCACATGGAACTGAGGTTACTTGAATGCACAAAACGGTCTTGGCAAGGAATTACATTATCGGATATCGGTGTTCATTAAGTTTGCACCATTGTAAATGATTAATGGATTCAAGAACTTTCCTCTCCATTTTGTAACGCAGTAATTCATCAGAAGAGATGTCGAAATTTTCTGTCTCTGAGTCAGACTCCATTAATGCCATTTGCTTAATATGCTTTTCATTTGATTTCATAAGTAGGCAAAGTGTTAGGAGCATGGTAGGCAAACTTTATAAACATTTTGAACAGTCCCGTCAGTTAATAGTTTCAAACAAAATGTTCGTGTAATTGTCATGAAATTTGCTTATTATTTATCTGCCGCTATTTTCTATTATTATTTTTTTTTACTCTTTGACTTCAAATATTTTGTAGTGATGGGTTGATTAATAGTTTAAAAAAATAATTTAAGCATTAAATATTTTAACGATTAATCGAGAAATTTATCTTTAATTTACGCAGCCCAACTTTATAACTGGCGGTAAGAACGTCTTTAACAACAAATTACACACCAAGTTGGCAAGGTGAACATGCTTTAATTTACTTCACAGCAGCATATTGATATTATAAAATGTTAATCCCATAAAGATTTATTTAATAAGAATGAAAGCAGTGGCCACTTCAAAAATTAAAGCTTGCAATTTTAAACTCAGCCAACATGTCAATCGTTTCCTGTGATTGAGCCAATAACAATAATAAATCTGACACATGAAAAAGCTTACTGAAGGTAAAATGTTAAAAAAAACATCTACTAGAATATATATATATTCAATGTAGTCATAAAAATTTCACAACAGAGAGGTTTTATTCCTATAGGGAATATTAGGAAATAACATTATTTGCTAAAAATAAAAAAGGAAATTAAAAATAGATTGTGCGAAGATCAAAATAAGTCATTAACTAATTTAAGAGTACATCATTGAGTTTCAAATTACTCTTTTATAAACTTATTTTTTAAAATAAAATCCAAAAGTATGAAAATATCCACACAAAAAGTTCAGTTCCATAATTCCATGTGACTTTGATTTCTCTGATAGACTCTAGGAATACCAGTGATCATTCAACAGATTTAACTGATGGCTACAGCTTTGTGATTACATTCCTCTGTTAACTAATTCTACACTTTATCCCTGGACCTATCCTGCTATTACGGGGTTTCAGATGATATTAGGGTGTTTCAGGTGATATTAGGGGGTTTCAGATGATATTAGGGTGTTTCAGGTGATATTAGGGGGTTTCAGATGATATTAGGGTGTTTCAGGTGATATTAGGGTGTTTCAGGTGATATTAGGGGGTTTCAGATGATATTAGGGTGTTTCAGGTGATCTTAGGGGGTTTCAGATGATATTGTATATTTACTTGTGCAGTAGTGCAGTACATGTAATGGTCAAAATGAGGTTGAAGGATGAATGGTTGCCAATGACAACAAGTTTGCACACGGTACATTTTATTATTCCATACGATCCCCTCAGTTTAAAATGGACTTAGAATTACTTCGGTAACTTGATGCCAATAGGACTAACCAACAACAATGGTGTGGGAGATTGAGAGTGGGGGTGGGTAAACTGTCTGTAGACTGTTATATTATATATTTTAAAATCTGGGGAGCCTTGTTTACAGTAAGCAGCCTATGATTTTGGTAACGTCCCATCACTAGCGTTAATAAATGATAATGTTCATGCACGTGTTTTTGGAGTTTTTTTTTAACACAACAGCATTGCCGTTATTTGTTTGATGAAGCTATCGGCATGCTATAAAATTGTACATACATGTTTGCTAACAACAAAAGGTATATGTGCACCAACTGACAGCAGAAATTTACAAATTTAAAATAAAAACCAACGTCGATTATCGATAAAAACTAAGAATTTCAAAAGCCGGCGATTGCCATAGTACCAGAAGCAACACAGCGCTGAGAGCAAAACACAAGTGGGCTGTGACGTCACCAGCAGACCCTGATGTGGCAGAAACTTGGTCCCTTGGTTATAAAAAAATCATAGCTAACATTTTCTAAAGCTGGCGATTGGTCATGGGGATCGAGATAACCGATGTTAAGTGGCAAATTTGACCCTTTTTTGTGCTCGTGTTATGAGGTTTCGGCGACTTAAAAAAATCGAATTAAACGACGAGAAAATGCTAAGACAAAGAGAGAATTTGGCGGTTCCAATAAAAAACGTCGACATAATAGGGTGGTCGAGCTAAGCGAGCTCGAGGTAAGTGGGTTCCACTGTATTTGGGTGTTTCAGGTGATATTAGGGTGTTTCAGATGATATTAGGGTGTTTCAGGTGATATTAGGGGGTTTCAGATGATATTTGGGGGTTTCAGATGATATTAGGGTGTTTCTGGTGATATTAGGGTGTTTCAGGTGATATTAGGGGGTTTCAGATGATAAGAACAAACTGATCCTTTCATTTTGCAATTTCAAAACAGAGTTTTGAACATCAGTTGAAATTCTTAGGTTGTTAATACGATACTACCCTATACTAAACCAGTAGAGACAAATTGAGAAGATGATTTCCTTCAACCATTATAACCTGTGTACACGTACATCATCATCTATGGTGTCCTACTTTACAATGCTGGTTCAATAATAATATCCACCAGTAAAAGCAAACATTGAAACAGTAAATATTCACATTTCAAGTCCACGATTTATGGCATAAACTGTGATAAACTTACTTTGCAGCCTTTATAAAATGTCTAGGAGAAGACACACGGAAAAGCCAATAATTTAACTGAAGAGGACCAGTAACTGTGTCTGGCTTGTGAAGCCGCTGTCACAGATGTGCCACTTACATTACATCCAACAAAACCTTATTTCCTACTTATGACAAGCAAATCAATACAACAGCTGAAGTGTGGAAAACTTTGATTATATTTATCCTTGTGGAGAACATTACTCATATTTCATAAGACGGAGCAAAAGCTGAAACAGTTGCATATTGGGGGGAAGTAATACTGATAATACCGGGAAAGATAACCACTTGGAATGTGTTTTGAGAAAGAGTAGTGCCCCTCTCTTCCTCCCAAATAGTCATTTCACAAACTATTCAAGGAGTAGATAAGACACTGCATCTTAACCTGACATAATCAGACAGCTATAAGGATCACGTGAGACTAGAGAATGTAGCCTGGGGTTACAAAGATGATAATATTTTGACAGGTCATTACACCAGGTAATTTTAGCTTATAAAACTGAAGCAATGTATCTTTAAAAACTACAATGACCGTCATACATAACTTATCTGCGCCTGAGAATGTACTCCACAGTATAGCAGCACAATGCAAACAAGGAATTCTTTAGAGGTTTAATATAAAAAAATAGAAGGTGTCCTTTGATTTGTTCAGACAGCTGAGCCTGTTTACATGAAGGAGTCCGTATTTGTCAATGGAAAACTGGAGCACCAACGTTAATACAGCCTACAAGTAAATCTCTCTTTAGTTGTTACTGAAGTGGGCCAAGTATGCAACTGCTACAGAACAGATTACTAGAGTTAACAATGAAAAATTGCAACAAAAAACACAAAAAAACATTATACATGTCAACTATGCAACATTTCTAACAAAAAGGAGGTTGACATGAGAGACGTACTTACATGTATGAGAGCAGCGCTATCATGTCAGAGGGAGAGATTCTGACATGGGAGAGAGAGGTGCTGACATGAGAGAGAGGTGCTGACATGAGAGAGAGGCATTAACGTGAGAAAGACAGGCGCTGACATTGGGAAGGGAGAAAGGCTGATAAATCTGAAAGAGGTGTGGGTGCTGATTTAGAGAGGCGTTGGTGTTAACTTAATAGAGATGTCCGTGCCGAATGAGAGAGGTGTTGGTGCTGACTTGAGAGGTGTCGATGCTGACTGAGAGGTGTCGGTGCTGATTGAGAGAGGTGTCTGTGCTGACAGAGAGGTGCTGGTGCTGACAGAGAGAGGTGTCGATGCTGACTGAGAGGTGTCGGTGCTGATTGAGAGAGGTGTCTGTGCTGACAGAGAGGTGTGGGTGCTGACAGAGAGATGTTGGTGTTGACAGAGAGAGGTGTGGGTGCTGACAGAGAGAGGTGTGGGTGCTGACAGAGAGAGGTGTGGGTGCTGACAGAGAGAGGTGTGGGTGCTGACTCTGAGAGACGTTTGGACGTGATGTTTGAGAATTTTATATGATTTTGTGTGAAAGTGAACAAGTTACACACTATTATTTAGCTAAATAGAAGTTACATACAGAATAAATTAAGAAATTTTACATCAGTTTGACATCATCCTCCGGTGTTATGTGTAGATTTATTTTTGCATGTTTGCTTGTGTAGATCTAGTACAACTAAACTATTTCTGTGTCAATGTGTGTCATTATTATTGTAATGCAGTTTTCATTTATTGTTCAATGTCCTTTTAAGAAATTTGTCACGGATCGAAACCCAAGTGTACAGAAATAGTTTGACATATTGACATCAAAGCTATAGCCACGCGCCACTATTCTCCCACCACCACACTCTTTTCTTACTAAGGTGTCGCCCTCGTGGTATTACAGTAGATCAATAAGACGAGGGGTGAGTCAGACTTGAAGCTGTTCAATGTTTTAGGCCCTGGGGTGTCAGTGCTTTTGAGCAAATACTGTGTACTTGTGAACAAGGACGTTCAAAATAGTAAACACGTACGTGTGAAGATGACACATTCAACTGGTCGTGCCTCGGTAGTTGACCAACTTTTTGATCATGAAATCTAAACTCGTTTTGATAGGTAGTAAAGTGCAGAGATCCAAAGCCCTCAGAAAAGAAAAGAGTAATGTATTTTTAAAGTCGAGCAGTAAGGTGCTACAAGATGTCATCTTAGGTCTAAATGCCGAATTGTACGGTTAAACTGTAATTTGTTAGAATGCGTGCTATTAGATTTAGATTCTAGTTCTGAGACAACAGTGAGCACACGCGATTGACTTCTGACAGTGCTACCAATGAGGCAACAGAAAGTAGGATTACAGTAGAAAGGGAGGGAGGAGGCGGGGTTAAATTTGGTGCCGTCCATAAATGACGTCAGGCCAAGGGGGGGGGGACCATGTGTGACGAGAAGGAGGGGTGTTTAAGAAATGTGACGTCACATCAAAACGCGCAACTTAAAATACAATTTCCACTTAAATATTTGATTGTTTACAATTTATTTAATGACCTTTTACATGGCTTCACGCGTGGTTACGATATTAGAGTGCAGCCTAACACTAAATAATATAAAATTTTAAAAAATACTTGAAACATGCTCATTTTCAAATAGAAAAATGGCTTTCATTGACTTTCATTGAGGGGGGACGACGACAAAAGCTTTGGGAAGTCATATTGGTGAAGGATCTAACTTTTTTGTAACCAGCGTGGAGGGGTGTGAAAAATCGGCCAAAATGTGTCTTTTATTTGGAAGGACGGTATTTCTTTCCAATTTAATTTTTCCAAAGAAATTTTATCACAGAAAATGACAAACTATTTTGATTTGTAAGCCATCCATCATCCATCCCCGTTGCGCTACAGACTATGGAGGGCTTGGGCCTGCTAAACTTCTATCTTCCACCCAGACCTAACCAATGCCTTTCTTCTCCAAGATTGGATGCCGGGTTGACCATTCTCTACATCATCAATCCATCAAGTCCTAGTCTCCCCATGAGCCGTTTTCTTCTGGGGTTTCGGTAATGCTCTTTCTTTGCTCATTTGTCATTCCTTCTAAGTGTCCTGCCCAACGTAATCTGTCTTTTGTTTAAAATCTATGCTACTATCTTGGGTTGTTACCCAAGATTACAAACATCTTTATAATAAACTCAAATTAACAATATATAACCACAAACAAATATTAAGTAATAGTTAAAATAAAGAAATTAACGTGACAAATACGGCTGTAAATTAACGGTTAACTTAATAACTTGGTCAAGACGGGCCAATTGTTTTTTTCATATAATAATTTTTAAAATGAACGTGTAATAAATGCTAGCACTGTTTGAATTTGACTGTTTCTAATTATGCATACATAAGGTTCATCGTTTATGCCAATATATAACAAATTTGTTCTTGACAAGAGTAGTAATATTTCCGAAAATGTGTGTTTTTTTTCAAGTTATTATTTCCAAATAAAAGCTTCATAAGATGGGCAAAAATTGTCAAGTCTTTGGTAACAGAAAAATTGTTGATGTGAGTAGAGAAATTTTCTGTCGTGTTAATTATCATAAACTATGAAGTAGGTCTCTCTGCCCTACATATCCAATGCAAAGTGTAGTGGAGTAGGTCTTTCTATCCTACATATCCAGTGTATGTGATGTAGTAGGTCTTTCTATCCTACATATCCAGTGTATCTGTGATGTAGTAGGTCTTTCTATCCTACATATCCAGTGTATCTGTGATGTAGTAGGTCTTTCTATCCTATATATCCAGTGTCTGTGATGTAGTAGGTCTTTCTATCCTATATATCCAGTGTCTGTGATGTAGTAGGTCTTTCTATCCTACATATCCAGTGTATCTGTGATGTAGTAGGTCTTTCTATCCTATATATCCAGTGTCTGTGATGTAGTAGGTATTTCTATCCTATATATGGGACGTGGTGGTCGAGAGGTAGCGCTCTCGACTGTCATACCGATGGTCACGGGTTCGAGTCCACACGAAGGTGAGGATTTGTTCTCGCGGCCTGAGGAGTCCCCGAGTCACCCAGCTCCGAATGGGTACCTAACTAGACAATAGTTAGGCGGCTGGGGTAATGCGTGGAACCCCTATAGCCGTGGCCTGTGACCGCTGCATCACTTGCCAACAGATCATCTCTCATGGTCTGTGGACGCAATTATCTTCTGCATAGAAGGAGCGTCTGTATATCTAATCTAAGATAAGATATCCAGTGATCAAAGTGTAGTTGAGTCGGTTTACAGACGTTGTATTCAGATAGTATCCGTTATTGTGTATGTGCAAAATGTACGAGCCTGTGCTAAAATGTCTTAAAGAAAAAAAAACCCAGAAGACAATCATAAGAGAGAAACATAAAAATAATGTTGAAAAGAAACGGAAAATCATTGAAAAGCGAAAACAAGGTGTGAGCGTGGCTGTTTTAGCGCACACATACAATCGGTCAATATCAACTATCTCCACTATTCTCAAGAACAAAATTAAGTAGATGGATGCTTCAAGGGAGTGTCAAGGATGTCTACAAAACGGTTGCGACACATTTCGTCAAATTTTGAAAAGTCGGCAAAAAGAAATGTCTTTAAATTTTAAAGAGTTTTCATGTTTAAAAGGATTCATTATTTGTCATCATTTCATAGTTTAATTTACGTTTTTTGTTGTTGTTGTTGTTTCAAAACTAAATTGTATTCCAAGTTGTTACACTCCTTAACAATTCTTTATTTGAATAAATGTTAATAAAATGTTTAGAAAAATGAGCATTTTTCGGCATAGAACGAATTTTCGTATTTTAGATTGATTTGTTGGGGAAAAATTGTTTCGTTTAATGAGTATTTCACTCAACGAGTAAGATTCTGTAACGAATTATGCTCGTTATAAGAGGTCCCACTGTATATAATGACGGAAACCAACCAAAAGACATTTGGTGCTGATTCTTTTTTAAATGTGTAAGTAGAAGTGATGTGGATACACGTAGTTATAAAGGGATGATGAAGTGGATACTAGTTGACTAAGTAGTCTTGAAGCAATAGTGAAGGTGTAGTAAAATAAATACCTAAACTGTCCAGGTCATTTTGAAATGCACACAATAAAGTCTCAGAGCTCATGAAATGAATATGCTAAATACCATAAGGCATATAATGGGATATAAACCAATAACCAAACTTACTTCCTGTAGTTTTTTGACGCCTCGGTATCCATTGTGTTAACAACCATAAGAACGGCCGCTTGGAGAGGAGTTCGACCAGCAGAAATAATAACAAAGAAGAAACCACGGCAAGATGCTTTCACAACAGACGGGTTAACACGGACTTTCAGAATTCAACCATGTTAGCACTGTCTAGAACTATCGATCTTTGGCATCAAGACCTTAGAAATGCAACGGAACGATCAGATCATAAATACTCAGCTAAATACAATGTTGACCTAAGACCGAAAGATAAGCCTAATAATGTGTTACTTCAATGGGATTCTATACTAGTTTTCACATTGGTAACCAAAACATTAACTATCTTTAATAATGTTGTCTAGAGAACAGCCAGAATGGTCGTGATTCTGGAAACGGTCGTAAGAGGCCAAATTTGGATAAATTATGCTTCCATCCTAGCGGTAGTTTTCTCTCCCCTGGATGACGAAGAAATGGACTAGCCCATGCCCCAAGCACACGACAACGTGAGCAGGCGGGGCGCAGCTGGTGAGTCAGGTCTACATTAGAGGACGGACCCAATACTCCACTATGGCCAGTAGAGAGAAAAGACGCGAGAGCAACACAGCATAATTTTGTCGTTGGCTATTGATTTCCCCAACCCGGCCATTTTCTCCTCTCTCCCGTGCCGACCAAACTGCTCAGTCATTCTTGTCGGTGCTTACGGATCAATACGACGGGATGCGCGCGGCGACCTCCTTGTCGCATGCCGCAATGATAAGGCCCTGTCGGATGCTGGGGCATATCACGTGAGGAAAGGTCGGCGGATTGATAATTTAGTAGGTCAGCCCCACGCATCACATATAATTATTGGTCTGTCAATGAAACTTGTCAAGTTTAAAATAATTGAAAGGATTGAAATTATCTGGTTTGTTTATGAGAGTCGGTCATAAATCAGTGAACTATTTAAAAGAAACGATTCATAAATATTATATTATAGTGTAATCACAACTTTTTAAAGTCTAAAAAAGATTATTGAAACCAATTGAAAACCTTGCCTTGGTACTAAAAGTACTTAAGTCGAAAAATACGCATTTTGACATAATGGTTTCATTTTTTTGTTGTCTATTTGCTGATAACATTTAAATTTTTAGGCTTAACAAATTGTACCTAGTGATGCATTGTTTTCAACTTTATGCAGTAGATTGGTCTAAGCCAGATGTTACTGTTTATATTAAATTTGATATAAGTACTTTTAGCACTCGGATCTTCATTTAAGCAGCCTTTTTTAATTGGAAAGGAAAAAGAAGCTAAAGGAGAATAATTTTCAAAATAAAGTCAATACTATTTTTTCCCCACTAAATTTTTAAAATAATAAAAAATCTTAGCGCCAAATCCGCCAATAGTTCATCTCCATATCTTCATAACAAGAGAAATTTAGCACTGAATGGAAAATCATTCCAATTTTAAGGCACTCGTAATATATACCCCCCCCCCCTCATAATTATAATTCTTTAAATAAAAACACCAAAGACCATTCATGATACTTGAAAGACTGGCACTGTGACTAATCAAAGAGAGAATATTCTACACACGGAAATATGGCCGCAAGTTTTAAAAGAAAACATTACCACCCAATGAAATAAAATATTTAAAAAACTGGAAACGAAAATTAATGTGGAGAGTGGAGTGTAGTTGTGTCTTGAGTGTAGTTGTGCCTTGAGTGTAGTTGTGCCTTGGAGTGTAGTTGTGCCTTGAATGTAGTTGTGCCTTGAGTGTAGTTGGGCCTTGAGTGTAGTTGTGCCTTGGAGTGTAGTTGTGCCTTGAGTGTAGTTGTGCATTGAGTGTAGTTGGGCCTTGAGTGTAGTTGTGCCTTGAGTGTAGTTGTGCCTTGAGTGTAGTTGTGCCTTGGAGTGTAGTTGGGCCTTGGAGTGTAGTGTAGTTGTGCCTTGGAGTGTAGTTGTGCCTTGAGTGTAGTTGTGCCTTGAGTGTAGTGGTCCTTGAGTGTAGTTGTGCCTTGAGTGTAGTTGTGCCTTGAGTGTAGTTGTGCCTTGAGTGTAGTTGTGCCTTGAGTGTAGCTGGGCCTTGAGTGTAGTTGGGCCTTGAGTGTAGTTGTGCTTTGAGAGTAGTTGTGCCTTGAGTGTAGTTGTGCCTTGAGTGTAGTTGGGCCTTGGAGTGTAGTGTAGTTGTGCCTTGAGTGTAGTTGTGCCTTGGAGTGTAGTTGTGCCTTGAGTGTAGTTGTGCCTTGAGTGTAGTTGTGCCTTGAGTGTAGCTGGGCCTTGAGTGTAGTTGTGCCTTGAGTTTAGCTGGGCCTTGAGTGTAGTTGTGCCTTGAGTGTAGTTGTGCTTTGAGAGTAGTTGTGCCTTGAGTGTAGTTGTGCCTTGAGTGTAGTTGTGCCTTGGAGTGTAGTTGTGCCTTGAGTGTAGTTGGGCCTTGGAGTGTATTTGTGCCTTGAGTGTAGTTGTGCCTTGAGTGTAGTTGTGCCTTGGAGTGTAGTTGGGCCTTGGAGTGTAGAGTAGTTGTGCCTTGGAGTGTAGTTGTGCCTTGAGTGTTGTGGTCCTTGAGTGTAGTTGTGCCTTGAGTTTAGTTGTGCCTTGAGTTTAGTTGTGTCTTGAGTGTAGTTGTGTCTTGAGTGTAGTTGTGCCTTGGAGTGTAGTTGGGCCTTGAGTGTAGTGTAGTTGTGCCTTGGAGTGTAGTTGTGCCTTGGAGTGTAGTGTAGTTGTGCCTTGGAGTGTAGTTGGGCCTTGAGTGTAGTTGTGCCTTGAGTGTAGTTGTGCCTTGGAGTGTAGTTGTGCCTTGGAGTGTAGTGTAGTTGTGCCTTGAGTGTAGTGGTCCTTGAGTGTAGTTGTGCCTTGAGTTTAGTTGTGTCTTGGAGTGTAGTTGGGCCTTGAGTGTAGTATAGTTGTGCCTTGGAGTGTAGTTGTGCCTTGAGTGTAGTTGCGTCTTGAGTTTAGTTGTGCCTTGGAGTGTAGTTGGGCCTTGAGTGTAGCTGGGCCTTGAGTGTAGGTGTGCCTTGAGTGTAGCTGGGCCTTGAGTGTAGTTGGGCCTTGAGTGTAGTTGTGCCTTGGAGTGTAGTTGTGCCTTGTAGTGTAGTTGTGCCTTGAGTGTAGTTGTGCCTTGAGTGTAGTTAAGCCTTGAGTGTAGTTGTGCCTTGGAGTGTAGTTGTGCCTTGGAGTGTAGTTGTGCCTTGCGTGTAGTTGTGCCTTGAGTGTAGTTGTGCCTTGGAGTGTAGTTGTGCCTTGGAGTGTATTTGTGCCTTGAGTGTAGTTGTGCCTTGGAGTGTAGTTGGGCCTTGGAGTGTAGTGTAGTTGTGCCTTGGAGTGTAGTTGTGCCTTGAGTGTAGTTGGGCCTTGAGTGTAGTTGTGCCTTGAGTGTAGCTGGGCCTTGAGTGTAGTTGTGCCTTGAGTGTAGCTGGGCCTTGAGTGTAGTTGTGCCTTGAGTGTAGTTGGGCCTTGAGTGTAGTTGGGCCTTGAGTGTAGTTGTGCCTTGAGTGTAGTTGTGCCTTGAGTTTAGTTGCGCATTGGAGTGTAGTTGTGCCTTGAGTGTAGTTGGGCCTTGAGTGTAGTTGTGCCTTGAGTGTAGTTGTGTCTTGAGTGTAGTTGTGCTTTGGAGTGTAGTTGTGCCTTGGAGTGTAGTTGTGTCTTGAGTGTAGTTGTGTCTTGAGTGTAGTTGTACCTTGAGTGTAGTTGTGCCTTGAGTGTAGTTGGGCCTTGAGTGTAGTTGTGCCTTGAGTGTAGTTGTGTCTTGAGTGTAGTTGTGCTTTGGAGTGTAGTTGTGCCTTGGAGTGTAGTTGTGCCTTGGAGTGTAGTTGTGTCGTCTTGAGTGTAGTTGTGTCTTGAGTGTAGTTGTACCTTGAGTGTAGTTGTGCCTTGAATGTAGTTGTGTCTTGAGTGTAGTTGTGCCTTGAGTGTAGTTGTGCCTTGAGTTTAGTTGTGCCTTGAGTTTAGTTGCGCATTGGAGTTTAGTGATTGTTTTGATTTCTTACATTGACTATTTTTAAACTAATCTAGAGCAGTGCTTCTCAAACTTTTTAGTATGGTAGACCGGCAGGAAACTTTCCACAACTCCAGGGACTATTTTCCTTGTACTGAAATGGTAGCGAATGCAATTAATTTAATTTTATTTATTTCCTCGTATGAGCGATTTGTCTATAAATTGACCATTCTAAGAGTTACTTTAATGGTTATAAATCATCCATCCATCCTCCACCCAGTCCTTATCAACGCCTTTCTCCTCCAATGTTGGATGCCCAGTTGTAGATTTTTGTCTACGTCATCAATCCATCGAAGCCTAGGTCTTCCCTTGAGCCATTTTCCTCTGGGGTTTTGGTGGTGTACCCTCATAACTCCTCTATCATTTGACATTCTTTCTAGCTGTCATGCCCAGCGCAGTCTGCCCTTTATTATTTCTGCAACTATTGTGGTATCCTGACATAGACTTTATAGTTCATGGCTGGGTCTTATTCTCCATCGGAACTCATTCTTCGTTAGTCCATATATTTTCCTGAGAACTTTCCTCTCCCATGTTTTTAACAGGTTTTCTGCAGTTTTTGTTAAGGAATGGTTGCAAATGGAAGATTATAATTATATATTTTTCTGTCTTTTCTTGATAACTTCTGCGGACCGCCAGCAAATGGCATACGGACCGGCACGGGTCCGTGGACCACCAGTTTGAGAAGCACTGATCTAGGGCCCACAGCAAGCTCTAATGTTCTTACTCTGATTTAACAAAAATGTCTTATGTTGCCTCGTGAATTTCTTTTCACAGCCTTTTAATTCCAACAAAGAATGGGGTATTTCATTCCATAATTTGAGAGTTACACCCCAGCTCATAAAATGTACATATTTTGACATAATGTCTTTCAAATACTGTGGAGCAGATATTTCCATAAAATGTATGTCACAGATATATTTTTAGGCTATTCGTTTCCCTCACAGGAAGCCAGTGGAAATTATTAAAAACTGGTGTGATGTAGTCAAATGTCTCCACTGGCTATACCATGCTTTCTACATCCTGAATCTCAGAAGTTGGTTTTAAGGTAAACTACTCATACAGCTATTGCAGTAATCTAGCATTAATTGGTTTAAGGACTGCTAGTGCTAGGGTTTGCACTGACACAGGGCACATGACAGAAACAAGTCCTGGCCACAGAACTAATATGACAGTCTCCAACAGCGTGCAGACAATAGCATAGTCTCAAGTATCAGTTTGTAAACTCTTGTACACCTCAGTTTTAATGATGTGTTGTTTTTTTAAAATTTAAATAGAAAAATGGTTGAGCTGAACAAAAACAAATATTTCTTTTTAGGGCTGGTAACAATTAATTTAAATTTAATAATTAACTATTAATTTCATGAATTAATCGTTAATTTCAGTTAAAGCAAAACATCTCAAGGAAAGTAACAAAAACAGGTAATTGACATTTTGTTCTATTGACTTATACCCTTGTGTCATAGACACAAAAAAATATTTTGAACTTTTTTAACTGCTATGGACTGTTCTATTATGATCCTCAGCGACACAGATCCTGTGATATGGGCTATTATAGTCTTTATGAATTATTTAATGTAAAGAAAAGATTAGATGTTTTCTAAAATTTAATCCAATTTTTATTGATTAAAATTATTTTAATCGATATTTAATCAATAAAATTAAAGATTAATCGAGAAATTAATAGTTAATTAATTATTTTCTCTAATCGTTTTGTATGAACCTTTTTGAAGAAACATAATATTTATTTTAATGCTTCGTACCTAACTAAAGGGTATTTATTAGGGGTGCGGAAATTAAGGATTAATTAATAGATTAATAGTTATTTTTAATTGATTAAAATTAATTTGATCGATTAAAATTTAAGAAAATATTTCTATTTTTTTCTCTTCAATTCATAAATTATTTCATTTATACTTTTTATTACATACTTTTGCCTCACATTATTATTTTTTTAGACGTGCATACAAACACAAAAAGGTTTTCCTTCCTTATTTCTTGCATAGCAGAACAATTTTGCTGTGTTCCGCAACAAAATTTGGGAGAGAAATAATAAATCACAACTTAAGGGACCTATAGATGTGTTATTAAAATATAATTATTGAAATTAATAGGTAAAATTTGTCTCAATAACCAAAAAAAATTTCAATCACTACCAACCCCAGTATTTATTTCTGCACACAATTTCTGACGCAATTCAATATATGGCCTTAAAAAAAAGGTAGGGATGTTGAATGGGTTAAAAGGTTGGGGGGGGGGGTAAGGGGTCTATAATGTTTTGAATTAAATCAATATCAATTATAATTGTGGGAAATTAGAGTGATTAAAATAATTCTTAACTAGATACGACCCGCTGCGTAGCATATGCCGCAGACTAACTCATAGATAGTGCCCAAAGCAATGGGAACAATGCGGGTGAACGTTGGTGGGGACCACTGAAGCATTTCAGACATTGCGACAATTCCTGCCCCCCCACCATATACTCCTGAAGTATTCATGTACTGAACAAGTTACTGAGAGTCTATGTCTACGCTTCTGTTACTGAGAACGAAGGAGAGCTTGTTGCCGAAGTTATCCCAATGTAAGACTTTCAGCATGTCAGGTGGATATAAAAACCAATACACTATGATGTACATGTACTCTGTCAAGGAACAAGGAAAGTGAATGCAAAAAGCATTACTGGTCTCAAGACATGCCCCACCCCTCTGCTACCTTTTCTTGGCAACCGTTAACTGTGATTAGTTGACCCCTGCAAGGGTTATTGGTCATGGTTATTTGCACATACTTGCTTTGAAAATTATTTATATTTAGGATACAATTTTTATTAGTATAGAATCAGTTTGAATGATGGAAAACACTGAGTGAAAAAATGTTAAATTAGTGCAACAAAAACAATTTTGTGCTTAACTAGTCAGTGCAAGAAGTTAAAAGGATAGGTTTTAAGACTGAGACCTGCAACACACTCCAAGTAACTGACATAGCCTGGAGAGTCAGGTGGTAAATTAAAGTTGAATGGAGCTTTGGGTTAAGTTGAACGTTGGAGTAGAGTGGTGTCTTGGAGTTGTGTTGTGCATTGGAGTTTAGTGGAGCTTTGGGTTAAGTGGATTCCTGGTGTTAAGTGGAGCATTGGACTTAAGTGATCAGTTGGAGTTTAGCATAGCCCATCACTACACTAATTATAAATTACAATACAGCAACACAACATCTACTGAAAAAATAGTGTTTTTTTATGCATACAGTTATAAAAATTATTTGACAAACTGTTTTTATGGACTCTATTGGCCTTTAAGAATAATGATGTGACATCAATTTAATTAGTTTCTACTATGTTTAACATCATAGATGCAAATTCTAAAGTGCAAATTTTATAAAGGGATACAACTCTTGTTAACTTGTTGAGAAGGAATTAAATGTGTGCTCATAATTTGAATTTGAAAAATACCTTTTTTTGAAGTTATGTTAGACTCTAGTTATTCATTAGAAATTTATTCTGTTATTCATTAGAAATTCTGAAAGGAAGGGGAGGGGGAGGAGTGACAATTCTTATTTGATATATTTATATATGGCATTGCCATTGGTCTCTGGATTTATTTTCTAATAGTTTTGCCTATTTTTGTAATTACACTGTATATGTATCAAAATTACATAAAAAATGATTGAAATCACAGAATGTTTGCATTAAACAGTTGGTGAGATAAAGTAGCTACTACTCAAGGCAGATCTGAGAAAGAACAAAATATTTTTTTCATACCCATAAACCATCAAAATATATGCTTTATTGAAAGTTCAAAGTTTAAATATAAGAATAGTTCAGGAAAGTCTTTTTTTTTAAATGATTCAATTCTTAAATGCAGGATGGTGTAGCAGTAGATAAGAGACACTTTATTTATCTATATTTTGGAAAATAATGTTAATAATAACCAATATCAGTATGGTTGGTGATTCCAATTTCTAATTAAACAAATCATAGCAGTAAAATTAAGTGAAATAAAAACATATATAAAATCGCCCCATAAGAATAATTCTTTTTTTTTTTTTAAAAACCCCAGACAATTCAGGACATTTTCAAGACTTGCATTGTGACTATCAAAGAAAAAAAAAAAAAAAATTTTTAAAGTGTAAATCTGTTTTAGTATCAGCAAAATATTTTACAATATTTTAAAAATCTTTTAATCATTATTTTGAATTTGGCATGGTAAGCATGAATTTCTTTATAAGCAACAAAAAATTTATATTATATTTATAAAATTTTAAACATTTTGATGTCGCTGTCAACTTACTAAAAAAGGTGAACTTTGCAAGCTGAAGTTTCTGACACTGTAGTGGGTGTTTGTTTTTAAGGTTTATAGTAAACAATGTGTTTGAATATGATTTGTGAAAAACTTATGTGGTGGGACGTGGTGGCCGAGAGGTAGCGCTCTCGACTGTCATACCGATGGTCACGAGTTCGAATCCACACGAAAGTGAGTATTTGTTCTCGGGGCCTGAGGAGTCCCCGAGTCACCCAGCTCCGAATGGGTACCTAACTAGACAATAGTTAGGCGGCTGGGGTAATGCGTGGAACCCCTATAGTCGTGGCCTGTGACCGCTGCATCACTTGCCAACAGATCATCTCTCATGGTCTGTGGACGCAATTATCTTCTGCATAGAAGGAGCGTCTGTATATCTAAGATATAAGATATAACTTATTGCAAAAGATGCAAAAACATCAACATTTGTATATTTCTCTCAACTGACAACTTAAATCAAAAATATTAATGTTAATGCCATGAAATAGTTGTACGATTTATATTTATATATAATATCTGAATTACCCATCTGACATTGTTTAGTGTCAGGGTCTTTTGAATTCCAGGAGGTTTTTAAAAAATTATTTTTTTTAGATAATAAGTGTTCATTAAATTTGTTAATTCTAATTTGAAATTTAATCACTAAAATTTTTTATTTAAAATTCATTGGAATAATTAGTCTTTATTTACAACAGCGGAATTTTAAATGTATTTAAATAAAAGAATTGCTGTTAAAACACAATGTTTCGCAACCCTGAAACACTAAAAAAGTTGTTTATATCATCAACTGCAAACCCATTTTAAAGCTGCCAATCACATTAATGAAAACAAATCAATCACACAAAACATAAACAAACTGACAGAACAAAATTATCTTCTAAATTTGTTTAGTTGCACACTCACTTGTTACAAAATTGTAAAAAAGTCTTACAACAATGAACACACATTTTAAAAGAAACTGTAACTGCAAAAGAAACTGCAAAAAATTATGATTACCAAAAAGCACCCAAATCCAAAAACTTTTCTCCAAATTTGAAGACCCCCCCCAAAAAAAAGACAAGAATTGAATTTACCTTTCAAGAGGAACTTTTGTTTCAGCCATGTTAGTATTTTTAAATTCAGGGTTTGAAGGACATAGTCTGCAATACAAATTGATACATGCAATTAGTATTACAGGAAAGGAAGTAGTCAGCAATTCAAATTGATCTTTTGGATACTTTGGATTTCACCGCAGCTAAGTTCCTTCATTTTTTATTTTTATTTTCGTTTTATTTGTGTCTTGTATGTTCGTTGATTAAGGCTCTTTGCCGAAACGTTCGCTGTTTTGTTACGTCCGGTCAGGCTAACCCTTACCTTGTTTACGTCTTTTCCATTTAATTTAAATTGATACATGCTATTAGTATTAGTATTACAGATTACAGTCTGCTATTCAAAATGATACATGGTATTAGCGCTTATAATAATACATTACGAATTCTGCAAATACTAAACTATGCCCACTATTGGTGTCAAAGGTAATAACACAGACAGCAAAAAAAAAAAAGAAAAGATAAATGTATTAGTGCCTCAGATAAAAAATAAGTCAAAATCAGATCTGGCAATTAGATTTACACAATACCCATTAATCTTCCCTATTTCATATTATTTTCTTTTTTTTTTTTAATTTAATAAGAATTTTAATTTGTCAAAGTCTGCTTCTTGATGAAAAGTCATCACATTAAATTTTGAATGAACAGAGAAACAGGGAATGGAATAGTCTGAAAAGATGCAGCCATACAATAACATATGGGCCTTGCTCAGCAAACAAACAAAACAAGAACTTTTAAAAATCGAAAACTTGGCTGCACACTGCAATGAGAAATCCAAATACTGTATGCTGAGGCATATTTGACACACTAATTATACAATGCCCACGTCAAAATAAGGATCGGAAAAGCAAGAGCAGCCTTCCAGCAACTCAAGAATGTTTGGGTCGCCAACAACTTAGGCAGCAAGTTAAAAGTAAGGATTTTTAACGCTATGGTGAAACCAGTGCTGCTATATGGAGCTGAGACATGGAGAACAATGGCTGTAAACCTGACCAGAATCCAGACCTTCATTAACAATTGTCTAAGAAGGATTCTCAGAATTCACTGGCCGGACAAAATCAGCAACCGGGAACTGTGGCAGCGGACTAAACAGAAGCCCATCGAGGAAGAGATTCTTCAAATGAGGTGGAGGTGGATCGGTCATACTCTAAGGAAACCTGCTTCTAATACAACAAGGCAAGCCCTGAAATGGAACCCACAGGGTAAACGGAAAAGAGGCCGCCCAAGAAACACCTGGCGCCGAGAATTGGAGGCAGACATCAAGAGAATTGGCCATGAATGGAAGATCCTGGAGAAAATGGCCCAGGATAGAGATGCCTGGAGGTCTCTTGTAGGTGGCCTATGTCCTAGGAGGAAGTGCAGACGCCG
>MUZC01004452.1:280015-294024 GCA_002072015.1 Radix auricularia
GGGAAGATTTACCGAGATGGTTCCCTCCTCCTCAGGTCGCAGAACCAACTTCAACAAACAAAGACAGTATGCCGAATTCATCTATTCCTGACACCTCAGTGGTAAAGGAACCAACAACAATTCAAACCACATCAGAGTCCATGAATACTTCTGAAAATGTATTGAGAAGATCGTCGAGACAATCGAAACCCACAAAAAGACTCATAAATGAACTTTAAGTTAATATGTGTGTGTTTGAATTGCATGTACATAATGACATTGTTTTTTCAAGGGGAGATGATATAGTGTATTACGAAATGTAATTATGCGAATGAAGAGTCGCACTTCCGGTATTACACAAGTAAACAATAAAGATGGCGTTCAAGGTTAAAAGCTAACGTCTTGCTTGTATTCTAAATGTCTGATATCATCAACTATAATGATTAAATAAGTTACTGAACCCACTCAGTACACCACAGGAAGTGCAGACCCTGGCGATAATCGGTAGATGTCCCTCATGGACGAGAAGGCTCAACAACAACAACAACAATTGTACAATGCTCTCGTATATAAGACATTGGAATTTGTTTATTTGTAAAATTAATAAAAGACAGTTTCATTACCAATTTTAGTTTATCTAAAAGACTTGTCAGAGGAAACAAGTGTTGTAAATTTTTTTCTGCCTGGCTAATAGACATTGGGTTGATCTGCTATGCTAAATCTTCGGCAAGTGGGATTAGTACATACATAGTACTGTACACAAACCAAACAATGACTGATTTATAATGTGGGAATATTCTCTAGTTATCAGTATATATATAAATAAGAGATAAATTTGATTATAACTTACAACAAAAAAACCCTCATGATGCTGAAACAAAAATGATATATGACCGATCTTAAATTAGATGACATAAAGAGGAGATTAAAAAGATGACTCCAAGGGAACAAGTTCCTAGAATCCTAGCTGTACAAATGCAAGGTGGCCAAAATTAGAAGACAATATGAATTTAAAGAACTGTATGTAAAACTTTGTATTAAGATATAAGATGCATCTCATATATGCAAAAACACAGGGAAGAAATTAATAATAATTTTTGTGATTTTATCTAGTGCAGTATCCCAACAAACAGCTGGGCTCACCATGCTCGACATAAACTTAGTAACACACAAATGTATATTTACAATAATCAAGATGAGAGAGAAAAAGAGCACAGACTCAGGTTTTCATTGCACTACATGTTAGTTAGTAATGGATTAAGCTGACCGATAGCTGGCGGTGCAGGACAGTCGACAGATGAGATAGATAAAGTATTTTGTAGACAGGTCAGAAAAATGTAGCCAAGATTCCTAGTTGATATAAATTGTATATCAGAACACGCTACTTGAATGAAGTAGGAAGAAGCTTGATTATGTATTGCAAAAAAGAAGCACTTTGCAAGTCAGGTTTTAAGACAATAGGGCACAAATGAGGGTAAAGTGTTGAGTGGTGTTGGTGTAGGGGGTGGATACAAAAGAACACACTTGACATACAAGCAATGTGCTATTAAGACCCCATGAACCTAAATAAGCTTATTCTCAAAGTTAACAATGGCAGGTGTAAACACATCTGTCATGCCCTTATCCCTGTTGAAGAGTCCAGAGAGAGGACATTGTTCATTCTGTTTCTGTTACCTTTTGTCACCCACAATGACCACATAGACTTGGACACCTTTCCAAATAAAATATGGTTTTCTCCGTACTATATGCCATCACCCTTCGTTTCATAATGCTACCCTATGTGGTACAATGGAGAGACGGAATTTTTAATCTCAAATTCCTGAGAGCTAATATAAATGATAATGAATAATGAAAGTAGTAAAAAGAATGGACATTGATCGTTTTTCAGCATACAACAGTTACTGAGAAACAAAAACCTCTCAAGGAAAACAAAAAAGATGGCACAAGCAGTTCTAAATAAGATTTATGATTTAGTGCTGGACAGTGATAATTGCTAAGCAGAATGAACCACAAGATACATAGATTGAAGACCCGTCCATAGTGTCAATAATTTAAAAAAGTCAAACTGCAATGGGTTGGTCACCTATAAAAAATGCCAGCCAATAATGCAGGGAAGATATCCATCGACAGACTTTGAGAGGCAGAAGGATAAAAGGCAGACCAAGAGCTGAATGGATGGAGAGAAAGATCTATAGCAACTGTGGAGACGAAAATGAAGGCAGAAGGCCCTTGATTGATCTGATTGGTAGAATGTAAATGAAAAGACCAGAGCCATTCTGGTCTGTAGTGCCAAGGATGATAATGTAGATAGTACATAACAAGGACACACAATTAGCGCTGCTAATAAAACACAACTGCCCAAAAAAACACATTCTTTTATTAAACACCTCTCTTTAACATTTAGCCAATGAGGAGGGCGGTAATGTTTAATCTGCACCCTTTAATAATAATAAAATGATAATTTATATAGCCCTGTATCCCATAACTTCAAAATGTCCATATTAATGAATTTCTTTTTTCGCGCTTATTCTAACAACAACCATTAAATTTCAAAATAAATATAATCCCAGTAAGCTGACTAATGAAAATAATATGGTATCATAAAATAAAAAATTCACTTGTGATCACAATTTTCTCCTTAGTTTGGCTCATGAATTCTTTTTTTTTTTTTTTGTTATTGTGAATTCATTTAGTTGATGGACCTTGCACAAGAGAGCTAAGCAGAAAGTGGCAGGTCGAGTGTTGCTAAATTTTTAACATTCACTTGTAGTTAAAGTAGTAAAATCCCCCTTTCAGACCTTGTGGCCTATAGGGGGGCAATTGAAGTAGCATTAACAAGTTTTTAGTTAGCCACGGCTTTTACGAACAAGGGATTGTGTGGCTAGCACAATGCCAGCCGCCTTTACTTTCCCCAACTGATGTTAAAGCTGGGTGAATTCTGGGACCTTTGCCAGCAATGAGGCTTGAACCCGCAACTCTCTATAGTCTCGGTACGGCAGCCTACCAGGCTACCGCTAGACCAACGTACTAAGAACTTAAAGAAAAATTCCTTCCTACTGCTAATGGATGGTTAACTCATCTTTCTTAAACCGTGAACTGGGTGTCAAAAACGAGGAAGAACTTAAAGAAAAATTCCTTCCTACTGCTAATGGATGGTTAACTCATCTTTCTTAAACCGTGAACTGGGTGTCAAAAACGAGCTGTCTTAAGAAAATACCTGCAAGAACTCCTGGAATACGATGAGGATGATGTAAAGACAGATAACCGAGAAATATTTTTCCATCTCTTTATGAACACTTCTGTTACAAAATTTTATTCTTTAAAAAGCATTTTTAAAAGCAACTTCACACAATGTTTTCTATCTTAGGTTATAGGATGTTAGACATTTCTAATGCTTTATTTTTTTAGTATTGACTTACCTTAGTATATATCAGAGATGGAAAAGAATGCAGAGTTAAGTAGGGGCTTCTCAGAAGCTAATAATTCTCTAACTGTAATCTTGACACTACATGGGCTGATACAAATGTTGACCTAAAATATTTTAGGGATAAAGAAAAAGTGACACTTGGTGTTTCAAACAACTTCATTTTTAAATATTAAATGACATCAACTCTAAGGGAAATTAACACAATGAGAATGTTTTTGTTTTTTTTAAAATCACAAGCATTTCTAACAAAATCAAAGTTTACATGGAACATATGGGTTTGAGATTAAGGATTCACACTAAGACATTAAGAGAACTAAAAAGGAAAATGCAGTTAATTTCTAGAAACAGAATATCTTATTCCCCAACTTACTAGGCTTAACAATTTTTTTAGAGATGCATTTCTGTTTGCCTTTTTTCTTTCATCTGTTCTTAAGAATCAGTCTGCCTTAGCAAAAAGCTGTAAAAATAGTAATTTTATTTGCAACTTGAACAAGTAATGATAATATTGTAAAAGAGAAAAGACTCCTAAAAGTATCAAAACTATATAACAAATTATCAATGGTGCTGTAGTGAAAAGAGTGCAGCAGCATTTGATGCCACAAGATTATGTAGTATTAGAGGAATTCAATGGGGAGAAAAGACTCCTAAAAGTATCAAAACTATATAACAAATTATCAATGGTGCTGTAGTGAAAAGAGTACAGCAGCATATGATGCCACAAGATTATGTAGTATTAGAGGAGGTCAATGGGGAGAAAAGACTCCTAAAAGTATCAAAACTATATAACAAATTATCAATGGTGCTGTAGTGAAAAGAGTGCAGCAGCATATGATGCCACAAGATTATGTAGTATTAGAGGAGGTCAATGGGGAGTCTGGTGGAGGTAACAGTAGTTACACAAACCTTAATAAAGCCACTGAACAAATGATAAAATAAGAGAATGTCCAAAATGATATATATAAAAGATGAAGTTCTACTGTTTACCCCCCAGTATACAAAAAATTGTGGATTTTTGTTTTGCTCTAGCTTGGTGCAGTGTTGCTGCAGTTTAAAATAAATCAGTTCATATATTATAGGAATGTCTTTTTAAAAATAAATTTTATAAGTCTCAATCATCACTACCAAAATGTTCAATCAATAATCCAGTATAATACCCTAACTGTAGCACACTGCTGCGGTTATTGGTAATAGGTAGTTCCCCAAAAATACTTTGTTTTCAGCATAGCATAAATAGTCGAAGGCCTACACCATTGAAATTTGGATATGATAATCTTGACCTGATAACTTAACTCTTAATGTGCCATAAGGTTTTTGGAAAACTTCCGCCTCAATCCCGTAAGAATTGTTCAAATTGCGATCCACTGGTTATGAAATTTAAAAAATTGCGTAAAATCCTTTTATATTATTATTGTCATACTGACTTAATTTTTTAGGCTAAGAATCCAAGAATGGTTATTTTACACATCCATAAAGCTGTTTTGAGTTAAATACTTTATGTACCTGTAGTTTAGTACTATTATTTTTATAATAAAGTATAGAAAAATCGCATCTTCAAAAAAAAAAAA
The DNA here is from genome assembly GCA_002072015.1 of Radix auricularia. Taxonomy (NCBI): domain Eukaryota; kingdom Metazoa; phylum Mollusca; class Gastropoda; family Lymnaeidae; genus Radix; species Radix auricularia. The sequence continues at coordinate 284,987 of MUZC01004452.1, forward strand.
AATAAAAAAAAAAAAGAAAACCTATCTAAAATCTTAGCGAATGGAGCAATAACACTAGCGCGGGCAACGGCCGCCATTGCCAGAAGTCGAATACATCATATTTCAAGCATTGAAGAGTTTTTACTTCATTTCTAACGAGAGTGCTATCTAGAGACGCATTACAACGCTTTGGTAATAGCGGTCAGGAGTGCATTACAATGCTTTAACACATTAAGAGTTAAAGCCCCCCCCTTTAGTTTCACAGACCCCCTTTTTCTGAAAAAAAGTTATAACTTGGTGAAGGTAACCTATATTGACAACCAATTTTCAAAGTAAAAACTCCGTTATTTTAATTGTTAAAAATTTTCATTGGCACAAGCAACATGTTAATCTCATTGAATGGGCTGATGTTGAATTTAAGAAGGCACCAATAATCAGCTACAACTTAACAATTAAAACAAGGACACATTTGGTAAATTAAAAAGTGGAGGTCGCCATTTTGTCAACGAAATTACGATACTAATTTATCTTGTCAATACCTAAGTGCCTACATTGGGGTTTGAACCCTGTCTCAGAATTAATAACAACAATCAATGATCCATCCGCCTATCTCTTCATCTAGAGAGGCTCATGTTAAATTATTATTATTTCTTTTAAAAAATAACTATTTGTCGACAAATCATGAAATTTGATGTTGATTTTAGCATTAGTATAATTAAATTAGGGGCCGTCCATAAAGTATGTCATGCTATTTTAAACAATTTTAACTCCCCCCTGTCTAGGGCTGTCAATATTGTTGAAAAATGCTGCCCGGGTACCCGTGCAAAATTTGAACGGGTACCCGGGTTACCCGTTCGAAATGCCTCAGAATTTTCGTCATTATGCCTGCTATTACTACCATTTGCCTTATACTGTTTTGTTTATTGTGAAAATGCAAATGTTTATGTAATGAGTAAAAAAAACGACGGGAAAATGATGACAATGAAATACAACTGTAGTACAGTGGTGCAAAAACAATGATCAGAGTGGTGCTAAGGCGATTTTTTAGGGGAATGGGAGCGTTAATCGCATGATGACATAGCGGGTTATTTCTAGTTCATAGCTGTAGCTGACAACTGTTTTAATAAGCTAAACTTTTCAGTACTTGCCCCTACTTAGTGGACCCATCCCCCAGCATTTATTTTTGTAATACAGTGAAGATTGTTCAATGATTGACACATGATTTTTTTTAAACACCAAGAATAAAATAACAGAATATAGCAGATGTTTATTTATTTTTTAAGTACTTTTTTAAAGTATGGTGTGGATAGGATTGGAGACATATGTTAGTGGGGGAGGTTAATTAAAAGAAATTGGCGCATCTCAATCGGTAACAAAGATGAGCGGCGTATTTCAAAGCCACGATCATTTCTAGCCATTCCTAGTTATCGCTCTTGTGTCCTATTTTGTGTCATACTGAGTGAACGGACCCACCCCATCATTTATTTTTGTTATTATAGTGAAAATCATTCAACGATTGAAGTATTATTAAAAAATTATGGTGGGGATAGGAGTGGAAACACATGTAAAGGGGGGGGGGATTAGATAAACAACATTGGCTCGCTCAATTGGTAACAAAGATGTGCGGCGTATTTCAAAGCCAATGTCATTCTAGTTAATAGTAGTTATCGGCGTTGTGTTCTCTTTTCCTTACTGGAACAATTCAACAAACTAAAACCTTTTTTTTTAAAAATGATTTTTGTTTCATGTTCCTGGGTAAAAGTGTATCAAAATACTTTGTAGTTTGTCGGAACCCTGTTTTATTTCCCTTCAACACTTATTTCTATTTAAGCATTTTCATGTTAAGATGTCTACATATTTGAAATCAAAAGTTTTTATTAGATAAATTATTTGCGAGCCGAAATTTGAACACAGAAGAGCCAAAGTTCACACACTGTGGCTAAAGATTGTGCAGTAACTCAGTAACATTTTCACAGGTACCCGAGCGCCATTTTAGTACCCCGGTAGTTTGCTCTGCAACGGGTAACCGTTGACAGGCCTACCCTTGTCACAACTCTCCGACCACCCCCCTCACTAAACTTAGACTAAAGTATGTCACACTTTCAAAAAAATATCTTTTTAATTAACAAAATAATTAAAATTTAATATAAATCACAGTGATATCGCACATGGCCGACCCCTCTTATCCAGTCAAACTTAAGTACACCCCCTCCCCCCTCTGTAACTGTAACATGAGGGCCCCTTACAGCTTTAGTCTTTAGACACTTGAGTGAGATGTAAGTTGGGGACGTAAGTTGTACTGAACTGTAAGCACATCTCATGTTTTTACGACTAGTCGTAGCAGTAGACACTTCGATTAAATTAACAGCTTCTATGTTGGCAGTGTTAATAGTTGTACTTGTAAACTTAGTGGTCATATTTGTATGTATAAAAATAAAACTATACATTAATTATTAATTGAAATTGTTTTTATTTAATTCTTTCACTTTCAGACTTTCATCCCCAAAATGAAACTCTTCTTACTCTCAAAGATAATTGATTGCTGCCTAAGCCAGTTCCAAATAATGAGTTGAAAACACTGCCACAGTAAAGTTTTAAGAAACTTCAGATGAACGCCGGTCGGTTTATTTAAAAATTATGTTTTATTTTTTTACTTTGTTATTATCAAACTTTGTTATTGTTATTTTTGTTGTGAATTTGGTGTCCTGTTATGTCACCGATATTTTTTTTTTAAACTCTGAGAAATTTGTCTTCAGCAAGCAATTAAATTTAACGATGAACCATTCCAAATAAACCTTTAGATACAAAAGGCGAGTAAAAAAAAGGCAATGTCTTTCAATCGTTCATTCCATTACATTGACACCCATTGAGTTGTCAGCATAAACATGGCGGATCTCGCGTATTTCCGCTAAATCTAACGAGATCAGAAATTGCCCTGTATCGAACTATGTACTGAATCTGAATTTCCTATTAAGTAAGAACTATGGTTTCTCTTGTGGGGAAAGGATCCCGCGGGATTTTTAGTATTAGGCCTAAATCATTTCCGGGATCGGTACGGGATATTTTCCTTATTGCCTAAATATTACACATTAAATAGGTAGGGTAGGACGCAATAATCTTCTATCTTGCAGGAGCGTCTTTAACCAGATAATAGATAAGATAACAATGAAAATCTCAACAATATCTCAACAGGAACTAAAGTTAGGTTATTTGCTGATGATTGTATAATCTATAGAACAATCAAGTCAGAACAAGATAGCAAAATTTTACAAAAAGACTTAGATGAATTAATAAAATGGGAAACTAACTGGAGTATGTCCTTCCACCCAGAAAAATGTCAACTGCTAAGAGTAAAAAAGAAAAAGAAACAAATAAATTCAAAATATTTCATTCATGGAAAAGAACTAACCCAAACTAAAGATGGGAAATACTTAGGAGTCATAATAAATGAGAAACTATCTTGGAATCCCCATGTCAATGAAGTTATTTAAAAATCAAACAAAACCTTAGGCTTTATAAAAAGAAACTTTTACAAATGTAGCAAAGATATAAAACTAAAATGCTACCTCACCCTGGTGAGACCTATACTAGAATATGCATCTTCTGTATGGGACCCATCCACCAAAGAAAATATTGATAAGTTAGAACAAATCCAAAAAAGAGCTGCCAGATTCATTACTGGAGAATATTCAAAACTGACAACAGTAACACCGTTAGTTAAATCATTAAACCTTGAAACACTAGAGGATAGAAGAACCAAGAGTAAATTAGTAATTATTAGGGCTGTTATCGATTAATTTTTATTTAATCGTTAACTTTTGAAAAATTACCGAATAATTAATCGATAATTTTGATTAAGCTAAAAAATAAGATGTATGACCTCATTAAACGGAAAATTTCAAGGGAAGTAACAAAAACAGGCAATTAACTTTTTTAAATATTTAAATATTAGAGCTTATTTTAAAGGTTACACTTTAAAAATCTTTTTTTCTTAATTTAGAAGTTTTAACGTAAAAAAAAAACTTTAAAAAAATTATTTATAATTAATATTTGATTAGTAAATCGGAAAAAATTATTTAAAACTACCTCTTCAATTTAATCACTATTTTATCGATTAAAATAATTTTAATCGATAATAAATTTTACCGATTAATCGAGAAATTAATCGGTAATTTCTGCAGCCCTAGTAATTATACATAAGGCAATTAATTCTAATTTAGAAATACAACACAAAGATAACCTAATACAACCCTCAAATAGACATAAAGTTAAAAACACCTTTCTTATTCCATATGCAAGAACAAACACATACAAGTTTTCTTTCTTTCCGTCCGGTATTCGGGCGTGGAATGGGTTGCCTGAAGAAACCAGGAAAGCCACCACTTTATCATCTTTTAAAACTCTAGTAAGAATACAGGACTAAACACAAACCATAGAAATACGTAGGACGCAATAATTTTCTGTACAGAAGGAGCGTCTGTAACATATAAGATAAGATAAGAAAATAACTTACTATTCAGAAGTAGAAATGAAGTGATTAAAAGACTATTTATTCGAAATAACTTCCCTTAACAAACAGCAATATATTAAACATATTAGCATAATCTATTTACATATGACCTAGGCTATAACGTTTAAATAAGTCAACTTTTTAAACAAAATGTGTCTCAGGTAAAGTTGCGGCCTCAGTGTCAAATTGTTAATTTATAAAATACTAGATTGTGCCGTGGCGCCTATGGCGCCAACCTTTTTCAAAAGCCTAACTAACTTGTCCTTTTTTTATAAATACGAAATATTAAACTTTCTGAAATTATGCACGCAAAGTATTTAATGATAGGGGTTGTATTTTGCGCACCGATGCACACCAAACAATGACGTCATCATATTGAATATTTTTACAGCGCTAATCACCACACGATTTTTCAACTAACTGCTGTAGACTGTCGTACATCGTTCCTCAGCGTTCCAGATCCAGTGACTTGGACTATTATATTATTTATAAAATATAATAATGCCCCAAATAACTATTTAAAAAATGTTCAATGTAATGTTGATGTTTTTTTTTAATACGGGGAAGTGGGTGTCATCGAGCTGTAAGAAAAACCAACATTTAATCAACATTCAAAACTCTAATCAGAATGCAGGACTAAATACAAACCATAATAATAATAATAATAAAATGATAATTTATAAGAAAGGTGTTGATTTTATATCCTTAAGGGCCGTCCATAAAGTACGTCATGCTATTTTTTAAACCATTTTTAACTCCCTCTGTCACAAACTGTCACAAATCACGGGACCCCCCTCTGGAGCGTGACGTACTTTATGGACGGCCCCTTATGACTCACTTATGTCTATATGAGGGTTGTATATTATTAAGTTATCTTTGTGTTTTATTTCTAAATTAGAATTAATTGTTTTATGTAATTAGAACTAACATTAAAGAGTAAAGAGATTTCTGAGAGTATTTTATACACGGGCATCTTCACTTTTTAACAATTAATTTTTATCTAATTTTTACAGTGTTTTATATTAAATTTTTATTATTTAGTTAATTAATAAAATTATTTTTGTTCGAAAATGTGACGGACTTCAAAGTGGGGGGAGGGGGGTCCAAGATTTGTGACAAGTTGTGACAAGGGGGAGGGGGTAAAAATGGTCCAAAATAGCGTAACGTACTTTATGGACGGCGCCTAAAAGTGGGACAACCGCTCTATGCACCGCGCCATCTTTAGTTTGGAAATCTTATCTTATCTTATATGTTACAGACGCTCCTTCTGTACAGAAGATTATTGCGTCCTACGTATTTCTATGGTTTGTGTTTAGTCCTGTATTCTTACTAGAGTTTTAAATGATGATATAGTGTTGGCTTTCCTGGTTTCTTCAGGCAACCCATTCCACGCCCGAATACCGGACGGAAAGAAAGAAAAACTTGTATGTGTTTGTTCTTGCATATGGAATGAGAAAGGTGTTTTTATCTTTATGTCTATTTGAGGGTTGTATTAAGTTATCTTTGTGTTGTAATGAGCAAGGCCGGACTTAACCTTTGAACCTCCCCGTGCAAAAGTGAAAAGTTGCTCCCCTATTTAATTACAATTTAAGTATTATCAAATTAAAAATGGTGTATGACTTTTTATAATTTTTAGCGTGCATCCCACTTTTTTTTTTTTTTTAAAACACCTTAATTTAAACCTAAAGACAGTAATTAGCACATATATTGTAAGTATATTTTCACTAAAATGCTTCAAGAAACAGTTAACATAGGTTTATAACTTTTTAAAAGGAATTTTAAGTTCAGAGACTTTTCAATTTAACTTAGAAATATATAAGCGGTTACTGAGTTCATACTCAGTTTCGGGACCTGTTTTTAAAATTCATCATTCGGATCGCTCCTTTCCATTTCGATCATTGAATTTTTGCGCCCCTGGAGTTGTTTTTTTTTCTTTCTGTTGATTCCGTGCACTTGCACAGAAAGATGAAATGTTAGTCCCGCACTGAAAATAAGTGCGTTAGAAATAAGTTGCAGGAAAAGTCGGCCATTAAAAAAAAAAGTAAAAACGTTGTAGTTTTATGTATTTATGTAAGTTTTAAAAACATATGCTTGAAAACCAAAATTCCTTGTTATTGCCCTTTCAGGTCTTTAAAAAAAAATTCGCAGAATTCTTTTACCTCGTACCACGTTGCGTTTAGGAACGTCTTTTAGAACACGAATCTCTTTAGTCTAAAGATTAGATTAGATTTAAAACAACAACAACAACAACATTTATTACCAACTTAAAATGAATTTGATAATTATGTTTGCGCAAGGTTGCCAACCGTCCGTAAATTTACGGACAATCAGTAAAGATTTGTAAAAAAAAATTTTTTTAAAATGAAGACGTCCGTAAAAAATTGACAAACGTGGAATTTCAACGTGTAAAAAAATCTGCAAATCATGTTTGTGATATCTATTTTCTTGATTCAAAATTTATTTTAAAATTGTTTTAGTGGCATCCCGCGCTCTATTAATAAATTGTAAGAGCTTTCTAGAGAGCTAGGAAAGTACAAACTTTAAATCACGCGATAAAATATTAAATAGTTATCAAACTAAACTACAGCTGCAAAAAGTAGATGATCCATCGACTGTTGAAAATTTGTATGTTGATGTTCTTGCATTTTACACCAAAGCAGTTGGTGAAATCCAGAAAAGAATGCATTTTGGCAACAGAGTTCTGAAACTCATGTCAGTACTAAGTCAGTACTAAAACCCACAAACAGAATATCGGTTTAACTGTCGGAAATTTTGGAACAAATTGTGTCTCCAGCAGATTGTTTAGAGGCAGAGTTTATTGATTACCAAGTTGCGGATTTAAGCAATGTCAATGCCGACGCAGGTTATGATGCTTTCTGGCATCAAATTGGACAAATGACTAGAAATATCGAAAACAAAGAGTACAGATTTCCGCAACTTTCGAAGTTAGCTGAAACAATATTGGAGCTTCCACTTGGAGAGCGCGTTTTTCCTGCTCTTAGTTTATTGAAAACCAACTTGAGAAACAACTTCTCTACTCCAATGTTGGAAAGTTTACTGACTGTGAGAATTTGACCGGGAAAAATTACTCCCACTATGATCAACAGTGTAAATGTTTCTATGTATGATCATAAGCAGGAGGAATTAAACACTGTCACTGATGATGAATGTCATACAATAAACTAACGTTATAAAATATGAGCATGCTAATAGAAACGTGCTCAAATGGATACTTCACACTTTTTGGCTAGAATGCTTGGATTATGCTTCATATTCGTTCTTTTTAAGGTCAACATTTTATGTTAAATGTGTCCGTAAAAATTGTTTTTGTCCGTAAATTTTGTTCAGAGTTCTTATATCTGTCAGTAAATGTAATTTTATTGAGTTGGCAACCCTGTGTTTGCGCTAAGTTTAAGAAGTTTCCCCCCAAAATTAAATTATTGCTAGTCGTAAATGTCCTTTCGAGCTGACATCTTTGCCCATTTCATGGAATTGAACGGTTCGAGAAAGTATGATGACGACATTAGTATTCGTACAACATCCGGGTAAGCACACGGCATTTAATGTAAGTACCTTCGGGACCGTTGGTAAGTTACTCCATATGTCAGATATCCCTCTCAGCAACACTATGTAATATGACTGACATTGTTCAATAAACTAAAATATTTATCCAACTGTTTCCATTTGTTTTGTCCAGACAACCTTCAACTTACCCAACCCAAGCGGAAAAAAAACGCCTATTTGTAGGGCCTGTTACCTTGGCCAGCTGCCATCACTTTGCTGTTATAACGCAGATCCTGACAGCATTTTTATGACTTTATCGAGTCAAAACGGTACGTATATAAATTATGGTTGACTCAATGTTCTTTGGTATATCTTCTACTTGTCCTAGCTTTGATGCACTATGATTTGTTAGCGTTACGCACGTTGTAATAAAATTAACCAGTGACTGTGATGAAAGTGAGGTTAGATAAGGGGAAAGTAAGTGAAGGCTATTTTTCATGGCCAAGGCATGGAGTTGCAGCACGGGCATGGAACTATCTTAATTCTGTCACTGTCAGCTACATTTATAGCCTTAAAGTTTAGTTAAAAGTTTAAGGCATAACATTTCTATAATTTGTTAATATTTTGTTAAAAATAAACATCTTGCACATTGTAGGTACTTGGATAAATCATTTTTCACTTTGTGAAAAATAAAAATCGTTGCTGAATTATCCGCCCCTTGTTCAACTTTTTGTCCACTTAAAAATGTAAACAATGTGCATGTGTGTAAAGAAAATTGCACTTTTCTGTGTAATTTCTTGATGAAATTGGATGTGGAATATATCATTTTAAAGATAATTGGATGCTGAACATTACAAACTATGTTCTCCAATTTTTTTGTGCTGAATTTACTGAATTTCATTGTAAAAATGTAATTAATTGAGTAACAGTAAATTAACTACATAAAATAATATAAATATCTTTTAGAGTCGCCATCACTCGCGATTTTAATGGTAACTACTGTTTTCAGCATCCAAATATCTACAAGAATTGATAAAGTCCCATC
>MUZC01004452.1:294067-318248 GCA_002072015.1 Radix auricularia
CAATCACCACATGGTTTTTTCCCTATTTTTCAAGATGGCCGACATTTTCTTCTATGTACCTCAGCCAATTATTTTCAAATTTGATCTAATCTAGCGGCTAAACAATATTAATAACACTATTTTAAGTTACTTAAGGTATAGAAGACTAACTAACAAGCAATATAAATAGATATTACATTTGCATTTGTCATTTGTAAATACTAATTTGTTTTCCAGAGATATAAAAAAATGTAATGTTTAAGGGCCACTCGACTACATTAACCAGTATTAAACAATGATTTTTGTCAATTATTTTTCTCCTTTTCAACACGAACAGTTTGATGTGCTTGACTTAATATTTTGGATAATTATTTTTAAGTTGTGCTCAATTTAAAATATCACATATGCAAATTTGACGACCATTTTGAATATTAATGAGCCAATCTTGCGTAATTCAGAATTAATTTTAGGACGCTTGTTTTGGCAATGATATGACGAATGCGGAAATATATGGTTTGTTATGGTTATCTTCATTCATTTCTGAAACAACTTTAATTAACTGGTATTTTAAACAGCTGTCTCAGTCTTACTGCCCAATTTTCACTTTTGTCTGTTTTATATTTTCTTATATGTCTCAATTAGCGGAGTTATCCCAAAATAATTCACTAAAAAATTCATAACTTTCTTTAGAAATAACATAAAACTATAATTTTGGTATCAATAAATTGCATTTTTCAAGCCCTTTCCAACCAACTAGATCTTAAAGCTATAACTTTAATTTGAAAATTTTGTCCAAGTACCTACACATTGTGAATGCTTTATTTATAATTTATAATGGCAAGCGTTATTCACACAGCTGTGTCTCTGTGTGAATAATCTAAGCGGTATTCCCACAGCTGTGTGAATATTACCAGCTTATTTACACAGACAAAAAATGTGCTAGTTATACTGACTTAAAATTAAAAGCAGAGTCATTCCATGTCAACTCAACCAGGGGTGTTCACCACACCATCTCAGATCTTCCTGAAATTTTTAGGGCGTGTAGTACATACAAAGTTCAGGAATAGCTGAAAATTTCAGGCCATTTGGTCAAAAACATTCTGAGATATGATTTTTTAAAGTTTTTAGGGCAGTCGCAAGTTCGCGTGACTTTTACATTTTCATGATGTTTGAATGTGAATATTTCAAAAACTAAGAGGTATCAGCCTGAAATTTTCAGTATTTACTCATTGTTTCATGCTGAGTTTAATGGTTTTTATCTTAAATGTAGCTTGCATACAGATTGCCCTAAAAATGTCCAAACATTGCACTTCATACAGTTTTCATCAATATTGGACACGGTATTGCCAAGAACCTATAAGACATGGAATGATGTTTGTTATATAATTAGTTAGTACCATATATTTGTTTAATATTTTGACATTTTTATACATAATGCACACCATTCGTGAATATATTTTTAAAAAAGTATTGTCAATATAATGCGTGACAGGAAATGTTGAACATAATACGCACCACAACACTTTATCTCAAAAATTAATGTGATGCATGGAGATTTAAAAAAATAAATAAAAATTCAATAATTCAATTACAGTACTTTCGATTGATCTGAAATTTTAATTCATCATTTTTATCATTGGCACAAGTCTGCCTGCAAAATTTCAACCCACTAGCTTTCGAGGAAGTGGGTTAAAAATCGATCAAAAATTTTTTTCAGCAAGGGCTCAGACACCACAAGTTTATATAAAGAATATAAAAATAGGTCTGTCTAGTCTAATTCACAATCTATGATTTATGACATGACATGATAGTTTCAGCTAGTCAAAGTTAAAGGATTCGTTTTAACTATTTTTAGTTTTAAGTTTATAATTAAAGGCTATGTGGTCTTTGCCTTTGACATTGTTTAGTGATTTAATTAATTTAATAAAGGATTTTTGGCCATTACTGTCCTAACATATTCAATCTGTATTAGTATTGCACACCAGAAATTTAGCAGCTTGGGCTTGGCTTAACTTAGGCAATGAGTGTGTGTTATTTAACCCAGTACAATCCCTATGTATCTCTTTTTTTTCAGTTTAACAAGTTAGTTTAGTTTTTCAATATCTATGCCTGCATTACACGTACAACTTTTAACAAAGTACTTTTGCTCAGCTTTTCCAATAATTGCCTATTATAAATTATGCTTCATACTACTTCACAATTTTGCCCATTTCTACTTCAATAATGGGTGAAAATAAAACCAACTCAGCCATTATGAATGGCAGATCTCTTGTTTAAACTTGTTCCAAATTTGAAATATAAGAAAACTGAAGTTATTAGTCAGAAATAAAAAATGTAATTGCTAAGTATATCTCATTGTGCGCAAAGCATACAAATATTAACAATTGCTTTTGAAATATTACTGAATTTCAACACAAAATCTGTGGAAGCACTTTTTTCCAATTTTTAAATTCTAACATTTCACATCTTAACCCATTCAATGCGTCACAATTTTTTAAGGGTACACTGTAAAATTTTAGGTTAAAAAATCCATTCCACCTGATGGTCTTAAGCTTAAAATTTCAGCTTTACTATTTATAAAAACTATGTCATGATGCATATTAAAATTTAGGTAATTGAAAATGGAATATGTTTCTACGATTAAAAAGTGAGATAAAATTACTAAGGTTGTTAAGACCGCTCGTTTTTGAGGACCGACTAACCGTTCAAAAAAGACCGGTTAACCGGTTAACCGCTCGTCCTTATATCCCTAATGTTTTGAGACCCATTTGAGAACTAACAAGAGAATGTTGTCGCCTGGCATCGTCTGATGGCTTCAAAGCCCGCTTCCCCCCGCTTGCGTTCAGCTCTTTCCGCATGCCCCTCAATTCAAAGCATTTTTTTAATCAAAAAAATTAACGAAACAGTGATGGTTAATTGTCTTTTTAATATTTTATTTTGGGTACTCGTAGTTCACCGGTCTAAATAAGAGGACAGGTTCAATAGTTCGTTAAAGTTAGCAAGGTTTTTTCATTAGTTAAAAAAAACCAACGCCTCGCCCCGTCCTTTGTGACGTCATGTTTACCTCTCTTGTGTGTGATGCCGATCAACTCGCATATTAAAATTAATAGTATAATAAAATTATAAAGCTACGATAGAATGGAATTTATTTNTTTTTTTTCTGTTCAAATAGGGTTTGAGCTACACTCGGCGTACTATTACTTGTATTAATGTGGTAATCAAATGCCTTTGACTAGCAGGAAAACTGTCACTAAAAGACCGAACTCGAATTTTGTGGGCCGATTAATCGCCCGGTATCTTTGCTACGTCTTTCAAATACCTCTCGTAATATAGGTACATGTTCTTCACTAAGCGGCGTGCGCCGATAAGTTTTTGAATGCCTGAACTGAAACAGACTATAAACCGGTGATCAGAAAATGCGGATAGGTCACGGGGTCATATGCTCTTATAGCTTTCTTTGTCTTTATAAGAAACAGACTATAATTAATATAAATAGAAACAGCCTCGGCCTTGACCGTTGTTGACATCTAACGCGCACCGTGTTAGTGTTAGTCTAGTACAGTCACCGCGACAAAGCGAAAGGGAGAGGCGTTACCGCTTGTGTTGTTTTTTTTCACTACGTTATCGCTAGGTTTGTTCTTGTTTTTTTTTTGGGTTAGGCGGTCCTACGGTCATTAATAAAGATGACCGGCCGCTTAGTGATGTACATGTACCTATATTACGAGAGGTATTTAAAAGACGTAGCAAAGATATCGGGCGATTAATCGGCTGGATCTTGGTATAGCTTTAACTCACCGCGACAAAGCGAGAGGGAGAGGCGAGCCGCGTTACCGCTTGTCTTGTTTTTTTCACTAGTTTTTTTTCCCTGCGTTAACGCTAGTTTTTGTTAGTTTGTTGTTGTTTTCTTTTGGGTTTCACGGTCCTACGGTCCCGAATAAAGATGACCGGTCCTGGTCTGAGGACCGGTTAACCGAAAGACCGGTTAACCGTTAACAACCCTAAAAATTACCCAATAAAACCTTTAGGAATATTATTGCATGTTAACCCTTTACAGTCCAATGCGCTTCGGCCTTTTATACTCCCTGCGACCAAGCAAGGGGAGATAACACTTTCTTAAATCAATGTTCTTTTCCTAATTAATTCATAAAAAATAAACTATTTGTAGGAAAATGAAAGTAAAAATAACTAAGTACAAACAAATGGACACACTTTATATCCATTGGTTTTAAAGGTGTATAATACAAATGATGTTCACATAAAAAAAATCCAGAAAACCCCCCAACAAATTTTTAACAAATTTTCCTTGTCATAAGGTAGATCTCTTAACCATTTGCAAGTCTATTATAGCTTTGCTAAGGCAGGCATTATTAGCAAGCACTATTGTACTAGTATGAGTGAACCACAGGCATTTTGTGAATGCCAACATTACATTTTTATTTTAAAAAAACTTCTTTATTTCATTGGAGAAAACTGGCTTCAAGTAAATTCTTTTTTGTAGCACATGTGCTGCACATTGTACTGTACTAGTTGTAGTGCAAACAAAATTCGTTTTTTTAGTAGTAATTGTCTGGTATGACTAAGAAAAGTAATCAGAATCAGATGCAATAGCATCGTCTTGCAGATATTAATCATGTCTAGGGCCTGATTATTTGATAATTGGGGAAAAATCGATTGTGGAAAAATTAATCAACCACTATCGGTCTGATAATGGCCTATAAAATCATTTCCATCCATGTCGTGTCACAATTTATATAATTTTTTATCAGTGTTGCCATAACTATCACTAGTGTTATTTAACTTAAAATCAATAATCATATTAATTACTGCAAGATTCACTTAATAAGGAAGCCCCATTACGCCTAAGTTCCTTCAATATTTTGTCCATTTCATTAAAATCCCCGTGAAAAAAGTCACTTTTCAAAAAATTGTAAAAATTGAGCCCTTAGGTACACCGTCTTCAAACTAGTATCAAAATAAACATCGAAAACGAGGCTCTCTTCCGGTTAAGTTAAAGTCAGTAATGCGCGACGGATATGTGCAGCGCTACGCAACAAATTAAACAACCTCGGAGCGGGCGGGTTTGGCGTTATCGGACTGTAAGCATAAGAAAAAAAACGGCGCGTTTCGGGCGCATCGGACTGTAAAGGGTTAATGTAAAAAAAAAAAAAGAAAAACAATTTTTTTTTGCTGTACTCACCAGCTCATAAATCATTTAATAATAATCCAATCAAGTTCATATTTCTAACAAATAAGTCTTATTATATATCTGAAACAACAGGAAAGTTTCATTGCAATATCTCCTGACATTATCAAGTTATGAATTTTTTCCCATGACACATCATTTTTAAAAAAATGTACAATAAAATAGTAATGATTATTATTACACTTATATTAACTAAATCATAAATTTTAGTAATCACAGTCGACACTGAGTCTTCAAATTTATCCTGAGTCTTCAAATTTATCGTCTTTTGAAATTGATTTGTTCATTCAAATCAATTTATTTGCTTGATCATCAGTCATAGATAAAAAAATTAATAGATTAGTACTAGACTTTGTGCTCAATGAAGCTATTTCGATCAGCTGTTTTTTTTATACAAAATTTTTGACTGAAAAACAAGCACAAAATACATTAAACACTGTCTAATCCTTTTGAAATTGCACACAACGGAAGTTGGAACTCTTCTGATAAGAAGTTTTTTAAAGCTATAAATAAAAATAGTTGAATGGAAAAGTCCGATTACTAATAAAATGAAACAAACCATCGGTGACGCAGAGAGTGGTTAAACGTACACTGCTGAAATCACGATGACGCAGGGTGTGGCGTAACATATTAAATGGGTTAATGTCATTACCTACTTGAAACCAATTTATCCACTATTGATTATGTTATAAGATCATTTAAGCTTATTAAAAGTACTAATTTAACTCCTCAATTGAAATGATTTTATCCTCGCTCATTATCGCTCAGAGATGGTTTTGATTTTAAAAATAGAATAGAAATAATAGAAAGGTTTTTAAAGTAATGGCCATTCTGATTTAATTTAAAAGGAAAATGTTTTTGAGAAATTTATGTTTTGGGCACTACGTGCCTCTTAAAATTTAAATACAAAGGTTAAGTTCATAACAACAAAACAAATCCATAAATTTATTTTAGTGCATTCAAATTAACATTTTTGTTATCAGTTGGAAGGAAATCTATACCTTCCCCAATTTCAGATTTTCAGAATATTTCAAATTCAGTATATACAATTATGTTCAGGAAATATGCTGTTGCTAAGTTGAGAGTGAATTACAATTTTTGAATACGAAGCTTTTGTGCAAATATGAACATAAATTGATCATCAGTTTGTGTACAGTAGTAACATGCTCATGCCATGGCTAAATTTCTGGTGTGCTTTTGAATGTATACACCTGACCACCTGTTCTACAGATAAGTTCAAAGTTGTAAACACTCAACATTTATAATTTTGATGCTGCAATGTTTTAGAAAATAAAACAATAATATCCTGTGATATTATTTTTTAAGACCAAAGCTCATGAAAATAGGAAGTTGATAGTTTAAGCATGGTTTCTCTTCAGATATAACAGGTGGTCTGATCCTAGTATTACTCTTTACCAGTTTGAATATTAACGTTGTCATTGCATGGAATTCTTTTCCTGTCTCTCCATCGAAAGAATTGCCAGAAAAATCAAAGGTAATTCATCTTTAGACAAGAAATCTTGTGTTAGAGTACACACTTTTATGTTTATTTTTTAAGTCATCTGTTGCCTTTGTGAACATTGATTACTACTCTGGTTTACATGATTTACTTTTAGATTGCATCAAGACAAAGCCAGGATTTATCAAAATTACAAAGGGTTTTGTGAAAGATGGGATGTGTCTGTTTTTGAAAATTGTAATTAGTACCCCAATAAAGCTTAAATTATAGTACTAATATTTCATATTTTTTTACCTTAAACCTCTGTCATTTTTTGGGTTAAATTGTGATTACCAGCTTATAAATTTATATTCCTACTGAGTATACTGACTAACAAGAGCTATTTTGATGGATATGGTGCCAGCTATGTTGTTTAAAAGAGACAGGGAAAAGTAAAATTAAAACCATTCAATAAATTATATTTATGATTTATTCTAATTTTATCTTTATGTTAAATGGGGCAATATTTCTTTATCCTCTTTCTAGAGCCCTTGGTGTGGCACTCTGAAACAATTGACTCAAGATTGTTGGCACATAGAAGCGACACCACTTCCAAAGCGTATATGAAGTTCACAGTCCCCCAGAAACATCTGAGTAAAGTTGACAGCAGTATTCATAGGAAGAGAAGACCAATTTATATAAACAGTCTGCAATCATGTCTTTTAACATTGACAGAAGTAACACTGATCCATTCTACCGCTATAAGATGCCTCGGCTCATAGCTAAAGTTAGTGTTTTTTCTTAATGTTTTTATTGTAGCACTCAATTACCGTTGGATTATGTTGTGCTATATTAGTTTTCATTAGTTAAATTTACTTGTTTTTAAAAAAAAATTGTAATTAAGAATAAGTAATGCGGTTTAGTTTATTACATTTTCACATTTAAATGTTTTTTATGCTAGGTAGAGGGAA
Source organism: Radix auricularia (assembly GCA_002072015.1). Lineage (NCBI taxonomy): Eukaryota > Metazoa > Mollusca > Gastropoda > Lymnaeidae > Radix > Radix auricularia. The sequence continues at coordinate 301,659 of MUZC01004452.1, forward strand.
AGGGAAACGGCATCAAAACTGTGATTGTCAACATGACAGAAGTGGCTAAAGCATTGTCCAGGCCTCCAACCTGTAAGTTTTCTTTCAGAATTTTTTTTAACAAATGTACTTTTTATCAAATTAATTAGATTGTGTAAAAAAAATCATTAGTGAAAATCTGATATAATGCATTAGTTGCAATTAACGGAATTCATGAATTACTAGTTTATTGTCGATTTAACAGATCATAAAAAGTATTTTTCTGCAATTTAAATACATTTATTTTTTACCCAGCTTCCTAAAGGATTCTAAGTTCAATTATATTATATTTGTTTTCTATGCACACCAATTAAAACTATTTATTGCTTATAAATGCTTAGTTAAAGTTATGGTCGTTCATTATTCCGTAAATACCATTTTGACAGATCCCACCAAATTTTTTGGCTGTGAACTGGGTGCTCAGACCCAGTTTGACTCAAAAAATGACCGCTATATTGTAAATGGCTCACATACTGACGAAAAACTGCAAACTTTGCTGGATGGGTTTATCAAGAAATTTGTCCTATGTCCAGAATGCTCGAATCCGGAAACCAATCTTGTGAGTTTTTGCAAATACATTTTCTTTTAACACCATTCCTAAATTTAGAATTTTTAAAAAAAATTTTAAATATTTTTAAAAATCTATTTTTATTGAGTAGTTTTTTGTTTATAACTCAGGACTTTTATGTAATGAGTAAATATGGTCTGAAATTATTTGATCAAAAATAATTTTATAACCCATTTCCAACAAATCTTTTTTCTTAAATGAGGTTGTGCAAGTGAAACGTGGTACTATCATGCAACGCTGTATTGCCTGTGGATACAACGGCTCAGTGGACATGCGGCACAAGCTGACTACCTTCATTCTCAAAAATCCCCCTGATCAGGTGTATATTATTTCTGAATAAAATTTTTATGACTGGCTGCTAAAATTTATTGATATAAAAAATAAATAAAAAATTTTCTTTTGAATTTTTTCTCTGCCCTAATTTTGATAAAACTTTGCAGGTAAATTTGTTAAATCTCAATTACATATTTATAAAACATTTATTTATGCCTCTTTTTTTTGGTTTCATTGTGAACAATTCTTATCTTATTCCAAGGACCCAAATGCTGCTACACCAAGCAAAGGAAAAAGAGGTAAGAAGGAAAAGGGCTGCAAAAAGGATGAAGATGAAAAGGATGGCACAAGTCCAGAGGCCACTCCTACAACTGCACAAGAGCAAATGGCAGCCATGAGAGAATCTGGAAACATGATGAATTTACTGCCACCAACAGTACGTTTTTAAAAAAAAAAGAAAAAAAAAGGAATTATGAAATCTATTTATAAATGTATCTTTAACATTGAAGTATTTGAATTATGTCTTGAATAATTGTAGTCAAAACTTATGTTCTGTTTAACAAGCTTTATTCATATACTTTGTTAAATTACGTGAAGAGGTGATGAGAAAATGTATGGATTCCCCTACATAAACTTACTATTGATTGATAACACATACTCTGATCTTCAAATTTGAGACAAAGTGGGAGTAGCGACATTGCTATTTTCTTTCCCATTTAGTTTCAAAATATCGTAATACATTCGTTTACCCGGTTTCCTAGAATCTTTTTTAATTGAAACCACTTTCAGGAAGATTTCAAAACCGTGGTTGCATATTTTTTGTGATGGAATGGTCTAGGGAAAGTGAGGCATTCTCAGAGCTTAATTTTTTTAGCTATTGAGATTAAAATGTTAATTTTGAAATTCATTAGTTGTTACATTAGCATTAGTATAGTGTTCCTTTCGATCTTTCCAAATGAGATGAAAATGAAATAATGATTTTGTGATAGTAGTTAGTACTAGTTAGCGCCAATGACTGAAATTTGTATACATTACATATATAATTTTTAACTTAAGATGCGTCCGGTAATAAATATTAAATTTGGATTAATTTTTTTATTTTGCACTTTATTTCATTTAAATATGTTCAATGATATTAAAGAAGTAGAATGGTGGGAAAAGGAGTGTGTGTGGGGTGGGGGGGGGGGGAATTATATAAACAAATTTCGCTCTTCTGTATTTGTAACACAGGCATACTTCAAAGCCTGCCCTTCCTAATTATCGGTGTTGTGTTCTAATTTCCTTAATTGAACAATTCAAAGAGTTAAAACTTTTTTGTTTCATGTTCCAACAAAAAAAGTGTATCAAAATCCTAGGGGTCTACAGATAACGCACATTTGCTGAAACTGATATTACTGATATTCTTTTTTGCCAATATGAGTATTTGTTAAGAAAAAACAGCGGTCATATTTGATGACGCCATTCTAAAATTAGAAAATCTTCCCAATAAAGGCTATAAAGCATAAAATTACTGTATTTTAAAAAATAAATTTTAAAATACTTTTTTTAGAAACAGAAAGGTGAAGATGATGATGAAGACTGGGGCGATGACTTTACTGAAGAAGCTATTAAGCAAAGGATGGAGGAGCTGTCAGATGCTGCTAAAGGTCTTGCTTTTACAGATGACTTGGAAAAATCTGCTGAAGATCGTTTGAATATGATATATGAACTGATCAAAGTAAGCAGTCTTAGGCTAAGCCTATCCTCTATTTTTTACATTGTATTTCAACTTAGTGTGTTAAAATATTGGACAAAGTAGAATATGAAAGCTATGAGGTTATTATAAAGATTAATGATAATAATTAAAATTATTTTTAAAGATAAAGAAGGATGATGATGAGTTGACCAAACAAGCTGCTATCAAAGAAATTTTCTCTGAGGCGGAGAGACTAGAGGTGAAAGAAAAAGTACCTTTAGTACTTGTGGAGCTTCTTTTAAATGAAAAAGTACTTGTACAATTGCAGAAATACAAAGGTCTCTTTCTCAAAGTAAGTTCTGCAATCCCCTGTTGGTGTTTCTACTAAAGAAATATAATCAGCAATTCATTTTTTTGTTTTGAAAGAATTCTAAAAATTTTGAGATTTTTATGTTATTGTTACTGGATATTCTTTTTTTATAGATTAATTCTTGTAAACAATGTTTAAAATGTATTATTTGCTCTTTTCGTTTAGTTTTGTGTTCAGAATCAAAAAGCTCAGAAAGCTTTACTGGGTGGCCTTGAGATCTTATTGGCTAAAGAGTATCCTGAGCTTGTTCCCAAAACCAGTCATATTCTCAAAGTTTTGTATGATCTTGACATTCTTGAAGAGGCTGTTATTTTGGAATGGGGCAAAAAGGTATTTGAAGAATGACTGTGTTGTTATTTCGTAAAAGCCTTATCATGGCAACTGTGATTAGGAATGTCATATTTGCTTTTTAAAAAAAATTCTGTGTACCTGTCTGCTCAGAGGGGGAAACTAAATTAAATTTTTTAAAGAGAAAATAAAAACATTCTTTTTAAGCAACGAAATGTAGCTGGTAACGCAAATAAGCTAAAAAAAATTAACATTTGTATCTATATCTCCAATTTAAATACTTTGAGTTTGACCCGATTTCCTGCAATAGTGTTTTTGCTTGATTTGCAAAGTTTGTTTGTAGTTTGAAAGCTTTTTGTTTTGTTTTGTTTTGCTGTTTGTTTTTGAAGATGTAATTTTCAGTACTTTATTATAAAAATAATAGTACTAAAATATAAGTAAACATAGTATTGAACTCAAGACGGTCTTTTGGATACGTAAAATAACCATTCTTATGCTAAAAGATGAAGGCTGTAATACGAATAATGTAAATGCATTTTACACAATTTTTAAAATTTCATTGCCAGTTGAACGCAATATGGGAAATCCTTACAGGACTGAGGTGGAAGTTTATTGAAAACCTCCTGAGACTTGACGTGCCAAAACTGCTAACCACTTAGCTGTGACATAAAATTTTTTTTAGAATCTTCATTTCTGGTGCACCACCCATCCGCTAATAAACAATTCTTGAGATCACGCCTCGGACAATTATTTGATTGTAATGAAGCAGACAGGCAATGAAACATTTTACAAATTTTATTTATAATGTTACTCTTTCAACTTTGTGTCCTTCTTTCATAACAATAGTTACTAGTGAAACTGATACACTGGAGTGATGAAACTATAATGGATTCCCCTTCATATATTTTATGATTGAAGTTCCATTTCTGACCTTCAACATTTGTTATAAAAATAAACAGTATACATTATTTAGCCAAGTATTAATAATTTAAATTTTCTAAAATATTTTCTTAAAAGCATTTGGTGTTTTCCTATTTTTTTTAGGTTTGCAGAAAACTAGAAGTAGTGAATGAAATAATTTACTTAAATATTGTTCAATATAAATACATTTGTTAGCTTCCTAGTCATTAGCTAGTCATTTTCATAATTCATACAATATGTTTCACAAAGAAATTTGAAGTGACAAAAATTGTTCTTGTGTAAATCTCCACCAACTTTTTTAACCATTCTATAAGTTATCATCAGATTTACTTATGTCACTTCTTTACCCTTTAAATTTTAAGTGTTTATGAAAAACACCTGGCTAAAATAATGTGACATTATCTCTTTGTAAATTAACTTTTAAAGCCCATAAGGTTTTCAGTAAACTTCGCCTCATTCCCGTAAGGATTTCCCATATTGCGATCAACTGGTTATGAAATTTAAAAAGTTGTGTAAGATCCATTTATATTATTGTCATACTGACTTCCTTTTTTAGGCTGACAATGGTTATTTTACACATCCAAAACACTGTTTTGAGTTAAATACTATATTTACTTGTAGTTTAGTTTTTACTTTCCGTGATCTTATATCTATGGACACTTTACGACGCTTCTGTAATAGCGGTCAGGGGGGCATTACAACGCTTTAGGTCATTAAGAGTTAAAATTGTTGGCTAAGGTAGAAATATAACATATAAATTAGTGATTCGAGGTTTCATCCATATCTATAATATTGCTTCTTACTTAAAAAATTAGTTCATTGCAGCTCTTACAAGTAAATAAGTGAATCTACTGGGGTGTTAATTAGCCCTAAAGGTGAAGGCTTGATGAAATTTACATGGATTCCCCTTCATACATTTTATGATTGAAAAATCCATTGCTGACCTTCTATTCAAATGTGTCGATTTCCACAGATGTTAAGGTCGTTAAAAGTTAACCAATCCTGTTTTATGAGGACGGGTTGGGTTAACTATCTTCATTTAGTCCATATTACATTATTATCCATTGTTCGATTTTTTTTGTGTGTTCACCATCAAGATGCAGGGTATGATACAAGAATTAACACTCAAGTGACATTGACATCAAGCTCCGTCTTAAATCTGCCATAAGGTTTTTGGAAAACTTCTGCCTCGGTGCTGTAAGAATTTCCTGAATTGCGATCAACCCGAATTTAAAAAATCGCATAAAATCCATTGATATTATTATTGTCATACTGACGTCATCTTGTAGGATAAGAATAGTTTTTTTATGTATCCGAAAGACTGTTTTGAGTTTAAAGCTATTTTTACCTGTAGTTTATTACTATTTAGTAATAAAGTATAGTGAAATCCCATCTTCAAAAAAAAAAAAAATAACGTAAAAACTTCGTGAATCGAGTGATAAAACTAGCATGGGAAACGGCCGTCATTGCCTGAATTCATAAACATTGATTTTCACGCACTGAAGAGTTTTTATTTTCTGTAATTTTTTTTCTAAAGAGTTCTATTGAGTCGCGCCTTATCGCGCTTTGGTAAAAAACGGTAAATCGCTGATTATCGTGCTTTGACACATTAAGAGTTAATATTCCGGTGTGTGTGCAGGCATGTGCTCGTCTTCATTTCATTGTTGGTTGAGTTTGGCCTATAACAGATTAAAATCCTTTGGGTTAGTGAGGGGTAACTCACTTTAAAAAAAAATATTGGTTTATTTCAGCCCCTGAATTAAAAACAAAAATGAATGTACCTGGATGTTAATTTGCCATAAATGAAGGCTTGATGAAACTTACATGGATTCCCCTTCATACATTTTATGATTGAAAAATCCATTGCTGACCTTCTGTTCTAATATGTCGATTTCCGTAGATATTAAGGTTGTCAAAGGCTAACCAATCCTGTTTTATGAGGACGGGTTGGGTTAACCATCTTCATTTAGTTCATATTACATTAATACCCATTGTTCGATTTTTTTTTTTTTTTTTTTTGTTCACCATTAAGATGCAGGCCAGGATACAAGAATTAACATGCAAGTGACATTGACATCAAAGCTCCATCTTAATATTCTGGTGTGTGTGTGTGTGTGCAGGCATGTGCTCGTCATCATTGTTGGTTGTGTTTGGCTAATGAAAGATTTTTAAAAACCTTTGAGTTACAGAGATATAGTCCGAGGGCTAACTCACATTAAAAAAAAATTGGTTCATTGCAGCCCTTACAAGTAACAATAAAAATGAATCTACTGGGGTATTAATTTGCCATAAATGAAGGCTTGATGAAATTTACATGGATTCCCCTTCATACATTTTATGATTGAAAAATCCATTGCTGACCTTCTGTTCAATTATGTTGATAGGCATCACACTATTCACACAACCAGATGAAGGATGAAGAATTTTAAAATTTGCTACAATCTCTTGTGGGATTTTAAAACTAAGGAAAAATACCTCGTTTTAGCTAAAAGACAGTTTACCAGTCACTTTTTAAAACAGAACTCAAAAACGCTTGTTTTAAAAACCATAGATAATATGCCATTTCAATGCCATTTGATGCCATCAGACGACGCGAGGCGACAACATTCTCTTGTTAGTTCTCAAAACATTAAGAATATAAGGACGAGCGGTTAACCGGTCTTTTTTTGAATGGTTAGCCGGTCCTCAAAAACGAGCGGTCTTAAAACAACCTTAGTCTGAATGTTGCCATCGGTACATAGATCTTTCTTTATCAATTTTAAAGTAAAACCGCTAGGAAAAATAAAAATAATATTGAAGGCAGATTTGGATTTAAAAAAAAAAATCTTTTTGTTGCTCTAATTGTGGTGTTACTATCAACAAAATCTAATGCAGATCTTTAGGTACTATTTCACTACAGTTGGACCATCTATTTCTGTAACAGTTTCCCTTTTCTTTTTTAAAATTTATATTTAGCCTACAAAGAAGTATGTTAGCAAAGAAGAAAGCACTCAGATTCTGAAGGAAGCACAAGCATTTGTCAAATGGCTTGAAGAGGCTGAAGAAGAGACCGATGAGAGTGAGGATGACGAAAATGAAGGAGATGTAGAGGTAATATTTGTATTTATTCATTTCTTTTGTTGTATTTCATCACTACATTTGTCAGTGTTGAAAAATAAAAGTTCTTTGAAAAGTTTATTGATTATTTCATCTACACATCTACACATTTTTTGAATATTAAATGGTGCATTGATGATGTGATTTAATTATTTGCTTCTAACTGAAAAACTGAAAATAACTAAATGAAAGCTGAGGGGGCTAGTAATTATTTTTCCTAAATCAATTGTTCTTTTATGTCCATATTATTTTATCAAAAGACAGGAGTACCTATTATGGATCAAATACAGTGGAACCCACTTATCTCAAGCTCGCTTAGGTCGACCACCCCATTAAGTCGACGCTTTTTTTTTGGAACCGCCAAATTCTCTATTTGTCTTAGTATTTTCTCGTCGTTTAATTCGATTTTTTTAAGTCGCCGAAACCTCATAACACGAGCACGAAAAAGGGTCAAATTTGCCACTTAACATCGGTTATCTCGATGGCCATGGCCAATCGCCAATTCTGAAAATGTTAGCTATGATTTCTGTCTCAACATGGTCTGCTGGTGACGTCACAGCTCACTTGTGTTTTGCTCTCAGCGCTGTATTTCTTCGAGTACTATGGCAATGGCCCTCAAGGCTACGAAAAATATCAGCAGGCGACGTGTGCTGGTGACGTCACAGCCCTCTTGCNAGTGCGCCACCTCTGAGCAAAGTGCGCCACCTCTGAGCAAAGTGCGCCACCTCTGAGCAAAGTGCGCCACCTCTGAGCAAAGTGCGCCACCTCTGAGCAAAGTGCGCCACCTCTGAGCAAAGTGCGCCACCTCTGAGCAAAGTGCGCCACCTCTGAGCAAAGTGCGCCACCTCTGAGCAAAGTGCGCCACCTCTGAGCAAAGTGCGCCACCTCTGAGCAAAGTGCGCCATCTATTAGCAAACTGAACCACCTCTGAGAAAAGTGCGCCACCTATGAGCAAACTGCGCCACCTTTGAGCAAAGTGCGCTACCTCTGAGCAAAGTGTGCCACCTCTGAGCAAACTGCGCCACCTCTGAGCAAAGTGCGCCACCTCTGAGCAAAGTGTTCCACCTCTGAGCCAAGTTCGCACACTCTGAGCAAACTGCGCCACCTCTGAGCAAAGTGCGCCACCTCTGAGCAAAGTGCGAAACCTCTGAGCAAAGTGTGCCACCTCTGAGCCAAGTGCGCCACCTCTGAGCAAACTGCGCCACCTCTGAGCAAAGTGCGCCACCTCTGAGCAAAGTGCGCCACCTCTGAGCAAAGTGCGCCACTTCTGATTAAAATACGCCACCTCTGAGCAAAATGCGCCACCTCTAATCAAAATGCGCCACCTCTGAGCAAAATGCGCCACCTCTGAGGAAACTGCTCCACCTCTGAGCAAACTGCGCAACCTCTGAGCAAAGTGCGCCACCTCTGAGCAAACTGCACCACCTTTGAGCAAACTGCGCCACCTCTTAGCAAAATGCGTCACCTCTGAGCAAACTGCGCCACCTATGAACAAACTGCACCACCTCTTAGCAAAATGCGTCACCTCTGAGCAAACTGCGCAACCTATGAACAAACTGCACCACCTCTGAGCAAAGTGTGCCATCTTTGAGCAAACTGCGCCACCTCTGAGCAAAATGCGCCACCTCTGAGCAAANTATTTTCGCGCGTCTTATAAAAAGTTTTACGATTGGTTAAGTTTATGCTAGCTAACCAATAAAATTGATCGTTCAATAACAGTTCACAAAGTAACTGCATATATACGATACGTTTCAGAGATGTGTTGGAGAATAATAAAAGTTTTTATCGATAATCGACGTTGGTTTTTATTTTAAATTTGTAAATTTCTGCTGTCAGTTGGTGCACATATACCTTTTGTTGTTAGCAAACATGTATGTAGAATTTTATAGCATGCCGATAGCTTCATCAAACAAATAACGGCAATGCTGTTGTGTTTAAAAAAAAACTCTTAAAACATGTGCATGAACATTATCATTTATTAACGCTAGTGATGTGACAATACCAAAATCATAGGCTCCCCAGATTTTTAAATATATAATATAACAGACTAAAGACAGTTTACCCACCCCCACTCTCAATCTCCCACACCATTAATGTTGGTTAGTCCTATTAGCATCAAGTTACCGAAGGAATTTTAAGCTGATTGGATCGTATGGAATAATAAAATGTACCGTGAGCAAACTTGTTGTCATTGGCAACCATTCATCCTTCAACCTCATTTTGACTATTACATGCACTGTACTACTGCTTTGTTCACATAGTTTCATTCATAACAAGTGGCCGTGTGCAAAAGCCATTTAACTATTGGTTAGAATTAATTAAAATATGTCAAAGTTGAAGGTTCAAATGGAGTACCTAATTTATTTGTGTACGTTTATATAGAGAATAGTTCGTTTTGTCATGAGTCATATATAGGTCACGATACACCATTATTTGTGTAGCTTGTAAGGAAAATCAAGCAAGTGGCTTCGAAGGCACGGTATGGCTCAATCTGGGAATATTTAAACTTAAACGGTCTTTTAAAACGAACGGTCTTAACAACCGTAAGAAAGAGTGAAGAAATAGGGTCCCGATATTCCTATAGGATTCTGATTAATCGTCCCAACGCACAACACGTACATAAAGAAATTTCAAGCGCATGTTAATATTTTGCCGCCATATTGGTTTTCGCTTTAACTCGATCATCGGTTATGTCGATGCCATTTTTCATTCCCAGACGCCGTCGACTTGCGCGGTTTCGACTGTATTTGTAATACTCCTGTTTTTCCCCTCCAGATTATTTACTCTAACACCCAAAAAGTCGGTGAAATCACAGTGGAGCCTGTTAAGTCAACTACTGCCAACTCAGCACCTGCTGTTAATGGAGGCAAAAAGCCACTTGCTGCAGATGATGATGATGAGGATGACATTGACATTGATGATATTTAAAGCTGCTTGCTCAAGACGTCAAGTGAAATGTTTAGCATTAACTTTCCTGGTAGTTCTGTCATGTTAAAATGGTGAAACAGGTTGTGATCGTGGCCATTGTTCATTTCTTTAGGACATTTATCATGAAATCCCCTAAATTAGTTTTGAAAAAATGCAGTCATTATGGCATATATGATTTTATTCACACAAGATTATAATAAAAATTAAGATATGCCAAATATTTTTAGATTACTTTGTTGCGATTAAGTTTATAACTCTAATGTTTCCTGAGATAAAAAAGATTTAGAGAATAAATTCGAGCTGAGAGAAGAAAAAAGAAAAATTGAAATCCATCATATCCTGTGGTAATTTTTTGTCAGTGTTTTAATATTTTATTTTTACTAACTTGAATTGATGCCATTATTTGACTATCAAAGATTAATGTTGTTGCCCTAAGTCTGACTGAGTACTTTTTTCATCCTTGGTGTGACATTGATCATATGTTTTCAAATATAGTTTGATTCATTGCCACAGAGGGATTAATTATTAGAAAAATGATGTCTATTTGGGATTTGCTGGTTTCTAACATTGTTCTGTGGTAAGATAATTGCTGACAGAACAAGTCTCCTGTAAAGAATGTTTTGATATTTAAGTTCTTCATTGGGCCATTGAAACTTGCTTTATAAAAGCAAGTAAAAAGTAAAACTTTATATTATTTTTCTTATTTCATTGCAAAACTCATCACATGGACCATACCTGTGCACCCAATCAATTATGTTAACTTTCTGTGCTTGAGTCTATCAGCTGTTGCCTTGTCAGTGTGGCTAGAAGGAAAGTTTCAAGTCGCTGTATTTTGAAAGGTGTATGTATATGCTCCACTATTCCTTTCTGATGCTGAAATTATTTTGAGTATTGTCTAATTAACCATTTGATCTGTGTCGGTGTATACAAACAACCATTTCATTTAAGCTGGAACAATAAAATAATGTTGAAATCATTTCAGTTTCCTGTTTATGAAAACTTGTTACTTCATGAATTAAGGTGTTGCTGACTTAAATCTATTTGACATGTGTAAGGTAAACTTGAACTCAAGTGTCAGCTGGTTCCTGCCAAGGCCAAGCTTTGATCAATGGTCAAGAGGATTACTAGAGCCGACAATACTTTATACTTGACACTTCTTCCAGCTCTCAAAGTACCAGTATTAGTATTAGTATTAGAATGATCATTCCATCAATAAATGTAGGACAGCTGAATGATGATTAATTTATAGAGTGGCTGGTAATTACAACTGCTATGTTAACCAAATGGACAGCATTACCTTTAACAAAATAACAAAGCCATATAATATGATATAAACATTTCAGGTTTTTAAAACACTAGTACATGAATTCTAAGTTTTATTTCCAAATAATACTTGATGCAAATACTTGAACATTAACAGCTATTAGCTATTATGTTTCAACTTCAACCATTAAGTTAAACATTGAAAGTAAATTAAACCAGAGTCGATAATTATTACACCTAAAATGTATCTGGATTTAAAAAAAAACAATGCAAAAGTTGCACAGCATCCATTGTATGTGCAATGTTTGACAAAATTTTCTGCGCTGTAATTCTAAGCTGCTGTGCGGCGTCGGTCAGTTATCTGTGCAGCTTAAAGGGAACGTTGGAGGAATTTGGAGGGCTTATGTTTTGCACTATGTCTTATCTGTTGCTCCTTCTTTTCAGAACATTGAAATAATTTGGGCCCACCACGCTTTACATAAAAATAGTTATATGCATATAAATATAATATAACATGTAACTGGACATTACAGTAGAGTTTAAGCTAAGTTTAACATTTAAAGACACGTCTGATTATTATTTAATTAATTTTTAAAGTCAAGTTTGAAGAGGTTTTTTTTTTGTATTTGAGGCTTCAGTAATTGGAATCATTGTTCCCTTTAAGCATGGCAGCAAAGTTTGTCAAATATAGCACCAACAATGAATGCTGAGCAATTTTGCAAGACAGTTTTTTCAACCAACATTGGCTCCCCCATACTGATCTGTTTGCTATGAAACTTGGACTTTTTTGCACACTTCCGTGTAGGTTTCAGGCATAATTGTTTTTAAAACATATCACTTACTTGGTTTCTTATATTTATTTATTTTGACTGAGATCGTTGTACCGCACACGACGGGTCTGCTGGTTAGCAGTATAAAAGTTAGTTTAAGCGTTAGATAATAAGAAAATAACTGGATTTTTAACAAATTGGTATATAAAAACTTAACCTATATTTAATTACTATAGGGCACTGAACTAATTTTTCATTCCCTCGGATCTGGGGCCCCAAATGTTGAGAAATATAGTTTATAGCTTAAGTACGATGGCAATAAAAAACCCACTAAATTATCGTTTCTTCTTTGGTAAGCTTTTAATTATTTATCCGTTTGCCATGAAACGTGGACTATTTTGAACATTTCCGCGAAGGCAGAATTTTTTAAAAACATACCATTCATTGTTTGCTTTGAATTTATTCATTTTGACTGAGATCTTGCAAAGCAGAGCGGGTCTGATAGGGATTAATACAATAGTTTAATAGGTATTCTTTTCAATACAAAAAGCAGATTTATTTATACCCACAATCTTCTACAGCTCGTCTTTAGTGGACACTCCAGTGCTATCATCTGGTGTAGGGGTGTTCTCCGTAGCCTCCCCTGTCAAGGACCCCGGCTGAATTTCATCTGTTTGGTTAATAATTTCATGATTGACATAAGATGGTGACACAAGGTCCTTGACATTGTCTAAGAAGTCACAGTGACCTTGTGGAGACCTCGGGGGTCGTATGGAACCATTTTGACATCGACAGACGATGGGAAGAGGGACGAGAGTAAAACTGGCGTTATAACGACTGCTGGTGTTGTAAACCAACACTGATAAGGTCTGTGTGATCTTTTTACACGTACACTGACATGGGCAATCTGTGACTATTCTGTTTAAAGACATCAAATTGTCATAAGTGTTAAAGAGTTGAACATGTAAATGGTGAAACTTTGAATAATTCTTTGAAAGAAATTATTAATAAGTAATAAGTATTAAAAAAAAAATCATGTTAAGCCTGGTCCCTTTTGGAACTCAGGACGTGTTAGCGCATTTTAGTATTATGTATCAGTACTTATGTTAGATATCAGCATTATGTAGTTATCAGTAATTGTGTTTAGATTTTAGACATATTTTTATGAATTTTCTTGTGTAATGAATATACCTGACATTTTTAAATTTAAAAGTCATTTCTTTACATTTTAAAATTTTTTATTTTCTCTTTAATCTAACTACAAGTCACCACAAATGATGACGTAAAAGTCTCTAAACCTTTACACATATTCTAATGACGTCAACTAAAAAAAAACAACTAATTCTTTTGCACGCCTTCGCACCACTCTTGAATCCTTGAAAAATGCTCTATTCGACTTCCGGCAATGGCGGCCGTTCCCTGTGCCAGTGTTAACTCTCGATTCGCAATGTTTTTTGGTAGTTTTAACGGGGTTTTTTTAACGGATCGAGTAACTGAGTGTTGATGCACCAATGGCAGGTCAGGACATACAAAAAACATATATACATCATGGGTCTAGGACTTATGGATCCTGTGATCAGGGTGATGACAGACGGACAAAACGGGTGCAATAGCGATTTCGACATCTCGAAAATGCGCTAACAATAAGAGTAATAAAAAATAATAATGGCCATTTAGTTATAATCAATCTAATACATGGGTTGACAAACTAAGTGTAACACTAATGATCTTATTTACATAAATTAGTAATTAATATGACACAACATTTCACAGTGGCGTCACTAGGGAGTGTGGTGGGGGCGGGCCGCCCTAGGTGACACCATCACAAGGGTCTAAGTTTTTCTTACGACGTGTGACGAGGAGTAAGGGGGGGGGGGAATCACGTGACGTCATTTATTGACGGTCCCTTACGTTTATCTTATGATTGTTTTTATAAATTAATAAATATGAATAAATAATTTTAATTGAAACGAAGTGGGGAACATTTTAACAGCACCCAACATTGTAATTTTGCTTAGAATTTTTACAATTGTTGTCAGTGTCGCTAGTTGTGAAAGGAGCTTCTCCAAACTGAAGATGTTTCAAAAAAAAAAAATTACCGTATCTTGCAGTACTGTCCGTAGAACAAGATATAAGAAATAATTTGAAATTTCGATAGCATAATACGCGATTTTTCAACTATGAAAGTTATTAAAGTAAATGTATAGATCTAAATATGTTTACATACTGGTGTAGACACTTTCTTTGTTTTGTAAGAATGTAAAAATGATTTAATTTTAAATAGAAAATAAAAGCATATTAATTGGTAATGTTTTTTGGGTGTACATTTTGGAATATGTTTTGTTGCGCGTTATTATGTGACGTCACATTTATTAAACACACACACCCTCGTCACACATCGTCATAAAAGGTGCGTGACGTCATTTATGGATGGCCCATAAAGAAGGAGTCCAATTAGAGACCGCCCAGGTTCATAGAGAATCTTCTTCTTCTGTGTTCTCAAAATCTTTTTTGAAGGAGGATTTAGATCACAAGCCCTATATCCGTGATGTATTGTGCTGTGGCTGTCAATTGGCTCAGTCGACCATACAGTTTATCGTGGAGGGTAGCTTCCTAGGGCCAGATGGCTGCCCGGGTGTGGAGGTACAGAGATCAGTTTTGTAGCACATGTTCCGCGTTCTCTGCAGCAGTTCCGCAGGGGCACATTTTGGTTTCTCCAATTCGAAGTTTGCAAAACATGTGCTGCCTAAGTTTGTTGTGGCCCGTCCTTAGCCTGAATATGATGTTCTGAGATTGGCGGGGGAGTTTAAAGAATGCATCGCCCTCTGGATGCTGGACTTTCAGCTCGGACAATCTTTCTGCTTCCCTACTATAGAATAAACGCCTGGCTTTTCATTAGAAAATATATACCCACTGATTCTCCATCTTTTAAAAGGCTTTCAAAATCTTAGCAATTTGCCAAACTCACAGAAGAATTAAAACATCTTTTATTTTTTATTTATGATAAAAAACAGAATTAACTGTTTTCCAACGGCAATATTTCAATCAAAAGAAAGTCCCAAAAATGTTCAATCGACACATACCTTTTAACGGAGGTCATTTGTTCTGTTTAATTTAATTCAGGTTTGCAATCTAAATATTTTGAGTAACGCTTTGATCCTTTCCTCCTTAATCCCTTTTTCATGTTCATATAAATTTTCTTAGCTTCCCCTTAATGCAAAGCAGATACCACTTAAGTTTGACAAACGAAAATTCCTATCGAAAAACAGCATCTCTGGATGGGTTTCTGCATTCCAAGTTCAGTTTTTTTTTAGCTATTTCAAATTTTTGAAGGTTTTTACGTTAATTATAACAAGTGTTGGGCAAATCTGTCAATTAAGGCTCAAAATTACGAATGTGTATGTTTCACCCTTCAAAAGATAAGAGGCGGTTGTCCAAAATGGCTGTACTTTTCAAATGCCCACAAACGCCGCCCTCTAAATGAGTGCCACCCAGTGCAGACCGCACCTACAGTACCCCTAGCTACGCCATTGGGCAAAGCACATTTGTCGGTGCTGTTTTGTCTGGAATCATTTTGTCGGTAAATCCTAGTTACAAGTACGTGATAAAAGGCGTAGGCACGAGTTGTTTTTTTTTTTTTTAGTTTAAAAAGAAAAAAAAAAGAAAGAAAAAAACTCTCTGACGTTCTGATGTAAGGATTGTGTCCAGATAGCATGCATCGTGTTTCGCAAACTGCAATTTAAGAAAACTTTCCAGGCATGCATCTTAAAAAGAAATGTTCTGATGCTCTGTCCTGAAAAGTTTGACAACTCTTATCTAAAAATAAATGTTGTCTCTTACTTGCATGTTTCATCTGGGATGAACTGTTTCCTTCCATCCAACTCTACAAGGGTAACAGTCTCGCCATTGACATTTATTACTTTGCTGTAATTTCCTGCTACACTCTCACTGTTGATAGACGTTTCACCATTGGGTTTAAGGACAGTAATCTTGTAAAACTGCCACCTTCATACCCCACACATCCCTACAACATTTACCTTCATACCCCACACAACTAATTTACCTTCAGACCCCACACATCCCATACCACATTTACCTTCATACCCCACACATCCATACCACATTTACCTTTATACCCCACACATCCCATACCACATGTACCTTCATACCCCACACATCCCATACCACATTTACCTTCATACCCCCCACATCTCATACCACATTTACCTTCATACCCCACACATCTCATTTAGTCATACCTCACACATCCCATACCACATTTACCTTCATACCCCACACATCCAATACCACATTTACCTTCATACGCCACACATCACATTTACCTTCATACCCCACAAATCTCATTTACCTTCATACCCCACACATCCAATACCACATTTACCTTCATACCCCACACATC
>MUZC01004452.1:322478-336961 GCA_002072015.1 Radix auricularia
CACGCACGCACGCACGCACGCACGCACGCACGCACGCACGCACGCACGCACGCACGCACGCACGCACGCGCACGCACGCACACACACGCACGCACGCACACGCACACACACACGCACACACACACACACACTCACTCTCATACACAGGAAGGAATGGTAATTGAAAACGCAACACAAAAAACGACTTTGCAGTTCGATCCAAGCACTATTCATGATCAGCTAGAAGACTGGACATGTTTTATTAATAGCTAGTTCCTTCATATCAACTTATTTAATACATTTTCATTAATGAAGCACTAATAAAATGTAAACTCAACATATGAAAATAATCACACACATAATGAGCCATGCCAGGCTACTAAAAAAATCTTTTATTCTATTCATTTGTTTATTGCTTGTCGTTGCTAAGCTCTAAAATCTAAAAAAATTGTAATCTTTGAAAAAACAGTGAAGTTTCAGTTTAATTTCATTAATTTTATTGACATAAAATTTCTACATCCAAAGCCATGCTTAGAATCGTTTTTATATTTCCCTACTTATAACAGACTTTAACATTTAAATGTTAAATGTTACTACTTGAAACATTTGATAATCAACAGTTGTATATTTAGCGTAAATTTAGTTTAAAATACACAATACACAAACTAATTGTGCAAGAAGACAATAAGTTTGAGCTTTATGAGTTCATTTACAAAATAAATGAGTTCATTTATAAACTACATGAGTTCATTTATAAACTACATGAGTTCATTTATAAACTACATGAGTTCATTTATAAACTACATGAGTTCATTTATAAACTACATGAGTTCATTTATAAACTAACGCTACAATAGACCTTTCGGCTTCGGCTAATGCCTTCATCAGTTCAATAACATGAAATATTGGGCGCATGGAATGTGCGCACCCTCCTGGACATAGATGATGCAAATAGACCTCAGAGGAGAACAGCCCTGATTGGTAAAGAACTCGCCAGGTATAACATAGACATCGCAGCCCTGAGCGAGACAAGGCTTGCGGGCGAAGGTGAGCTCTGTGAAAAGGCTCCGGCTACACATTCTTTTGGAGTGGCAGACCCAACGAGGAGCGGCGTGAAGCAGGAGTTGGCTTTGCGGTGAGGACAACCCTTGTCGGAAAAATGACTGGACTACCCAAGGGACTGAATGACAGGCTCATGACCATGAAACTTCCAC
The DNA here is from genome assembly GCA_002072015.1 of Radix auricularia. Classification (NCBI taxonomy): domain Eukaryota; kingdom Metazoa; phylum Mollusca; class Gastropoda; family Lymnaeidae; genus Radix; species Radix auricularia. The sequence goes on from MUZC01004452.1 coordinate 323,672, forward strand.
TGTTAGCTGGTAAGAAACATGTCACCATCATCAATGCATACGCCCCAACCATGACCAACCCAGATGAAATCAAGGCAAAGTTTTACGAAGAACTTCACGCACTCTTTGCCGACGTTCCAAAGGAAAACAAGCTCATCTTGCTAGGTGACTTCAAAGCAAGAGTTGGCAAGGACTACTGTGCCTGGGAGGGAGTACTTGGACACCATGGAGTGGGCCAATGCAACAGCAATGGCCTTCTTCTGCTTCAGACTTGAGCTGAACATGAACTGCTAATCAACAACACGATCTTCCGCCTCCCTACCCGCAATAGGACATCATGGATGCACCCCCGCTCGAAGCACTGGCATCTTATTGACTATGTCATCGTTAGGAAGAGGGACAGACAGGATGTAAGAGTGACCAAGTCCATGTGCGGTGCTGAATGCTGGACAGACCACCGCCTCATCCTCTCCAAGCTCAACATTCGTATTCAGCCTAAACGGCGCCCGCAAGAGAAGAAGGCCCCCAAACGGCTGAATGTTGCCAAGCTGAAGACCACCAGTGGCAAGCAGTCATTCGTGATTGCTCTGGAGGAGCGCTTAAGATCCACCTCTCCGGAAAACCAGAACGTGGAGGCAGATTGGACATCGCTTAGAGAGCTGATTTACACCTCAGCTACAGAGACCAGAAAAAATAAGGACTGGTTTGACGAGAATTGCGAAGTCATCAAGCAGTTACTGGATGAGAAACACCAACTCCACCAAGCTTACCTCAATAACCCGAAATCCACTTCAAGGAGAGAAGCATTCAACAACATACGTAGAATTGTACAGCTGAAACTCCGTCAGATGCAGGACGATTGGCTCAGCAAAAAAGCTGATGAGATCCAATGCTATGCAGACAGGCGTGATTATAAGCACTTCTACGAAGCCATGAGAGAAGTGTATGGCCCAACGTCCTCAGGCTCAAATCCACTTCTCAGCGAAGACGGCAACACGCTCACCTCGGACAAAGGAAAGATCTTGGAGAGGTGGGCTGAACATTTTAACAACATCCTTAATCGCCCATCGGCAATCAATGAAGAAGCCATCAATCGTCTCCCCCAAGTGCCAACAAACAAGGCACTTGATGACCCCCCAACCTTGCTCGAGACCCAGAAAGCAATCAGTCTACTTTCAAGTGGCAAAGCACCTGGTTCAGATGCCATACCAGCTGAGGTATACAAGGAAGGGGGACCAGCCCTAACTGAAAGGCTCCACCAGCTATTTCTCTTGATATGGGAGCAAGAGAGGATCCCGCAGGATTTCAAAGATGCATCCATTGTACATCTCTATAAAGGAAAGGGAAATAGACTGGTTTGTGACAACCACAGAGGCATATCCCTGCTTTCTATCACAGGAAAGATCCTAGCCAGAATCCTGCTAAACCGCCTCACAGCTCATCTTGACCAAGGACTCCTGCCCGAAAGCCAGTGTGGCTTCCGAAGAGAGCGAGGAACCATCGACATGATTTTTGCTGCCAGGCAACTACAAGAGAAATGCCAGGAGCAGAACTCTGACCTTTTCTCCACCTATGTTGACCTAACCAAGGCATTCGACACAGTTGGCAGAGAGGGTTTGTGGAAGATCATGGAGAAGTATGGTTGCCCAACCAAATTCATTTCCTTGGTTCAACAATTCCACGAGGGCATGCAGGCCAGAGTCCAGGACAGAGGAGAGTCATCTGACCCTTTTCCTGTCACAAACGGTGTCAAGCAGGGATGCGTCCTGGCCCCAACGCTATTAAGCATCATGTTTTCTGCCATGCTGACAGAAGCCTTCAGAAACGAAGATGTTGGTGTTAAGCTGAGGTACCGTACGGATGGCAAACTGTTCAACCTTCGGAGGCTTCAGGCAAAAACCAAGGTCAGGACAGACACAATCAGGGACCTGCTGTTTGCAGACGATTGTGCCCTCAATGCTGCCTCATAGGATGACATAAAACGCAGTGTTAGCCTGTTCTCCAGCGCCTGCACTATTTTTGGTCTGACAATCAACACAAAGAAGACTGAAGTCCTTTATCAACCCGCGCCTGGAAAGCCTTATGTTAAGCCCAACATCACTGTCAACAACCAGAAACTCAACGCAGTGAAACGCTTCACATACCTAGGCAGCACACTGTCACAAAATGTCACCATCGATGACGAAGTGAATGTCAGAATTGCCAGGGCCAGCTCCACTTTTGGAAGGTTGTACCCAAATGTCTGGAACAGAAGAGGCATTACCATCCAGACCAAAGTTTCAACAGACCCCCGTCTTAATCCAGGTGTGGTTCCAGATGATTCACAGTTTACTTGGGACAATGTGTTTTGTGTGTGTGTGTGTGTGGGGGGGGGAACTGAAGGGTATTAGAGAGGACGCGCTCGTGAGAACGAACTTCAACGAACTCACCTACTAGGGACTCACACTGGGCAGGAGGCCAGGCTATGAGAGCACGAGACTCAAGGAAACGTACCCCTAATAAGTACGGTATAGACCTGTAGACGTTTGGACTGTTCAGATTAATTAGTGTTTAGTGAGAGTAGACGGAAGTGAAGGAATAAACAGAATTAATGATTGTTCAGGAGTCTTAGAGTTGATGTTTGAGAACGAGAGTAGAAGACGAGTGTAACATCACAGCTACACATCACAGCTACACATCACAGTTACACACCACAGCTACACATCACAGCTATACATCACAGTTACACATCATGGTTACACATCATAGTTACACACCACAGATACACATCATAGTTACACATCACAGTTACAAATCACAGTTACACATCACAGCTACACATCACATTTAAACATCACAGCTACACATCACAGCTACAGATCACAGCTACACATTACAGCTACACATCACAGCTACACATCCCAGCTACACATCACAGTTACACATCACATTTAAACATCACAGCTACACATCTCATTTAAACATTACAGCTACACATCACAGCTACAAATTACAGCTACACATCACAGCTATACATCACAGTTACACATCACAGCTAAACATCATAGTTAAACATCACAGCTAAACATCACAGCTACACATCACAGCTACAAATCACCGTTAAACATCACAGCTACACATCACAGCTACACACCACAGCTACACACCACAGCTACACATCACAGCTATACATCACAGTTACACATCATGGTTACACGTCATAGTTACACACCACAGCTACACATCACAGCTATACATCACAGCTACACATCACAGTTACACATCACAGCTACACATCACAGCTACACATCACAGTTATACATCACAGTTATACATCACAGTTATACATTACAGTTACACATCACAGTTATACATCACAGTTACACATCATAGTTACACATCACAGTTACACATCACAGTTACACATCACATGCACTCACATCACGTACCTTTTTTTCCTTTTTTAAAAGCATTTCAATCTCCATAGGTGTTTTGAGCAGTCCAGGAAACAAAGAGTCAATGACGTCATTGAAAGTGTTGTCCCTGTAAATAAAGAGTCAATGACGTCATTTAAAGTGTTGTCCCTGTAGGTAATGATACAGTTTGAAATGCTAATGTAATTGTAGAATATTTCTGAAGCTTTACCTCTGAGCTTTGTTGGTTTCTGTAAGCGTGGGGGCGGGGTGGGGAGCATACAGCTACTCTCATTAATTTACGATGTATTATTATCAATCACAAACACAAGGAAGCGGAAAATAACATAAATTATGAGACACAAAAACTTAGTTGTTTCTTCATAGTTTTCCCAGGAGAGCCATACGTCATACGCCATACGTCATACGCCATACGTCATATGCTATGCAGCATACGGCAACAATATTATAAGATCTTCTTTACCAAGTTAACTCTGAAAGTTTCTAAAAGATTGGCGACTGCATCTATTCTCGCACATACAGAGGCGTCACTACGGTTGGTGTCCCCTGTGGCGGTAGCTCATGGTGTCACCCCTCACTACTTAACCCATAGAACTCATCCGAGTCTTCCAGTGCCAAATAACTGAAAGTACAGAATTTTACATTTTGGAATCACCATTCTGATGATGCCATCATGTGCGGTCCGACCCCCTAGTGACGCCAAAGCTTAGTGTAACTTACTAATTAATTTCGTGACGGTGACCCATAAAATAGCACACAACAAAAGAGCGCAGATGAAGATCGAAGGCGATTGGTCTAGTTCTAATGAAAGCTCATGTTTCAAGTTAGACAACCCATAAAATCTTACTAAGAAAAGTTTTAGATTTTGGAGGGAGCTCATGTTTATATCATCGTCACGTCTGGAGGGAACTCATGTTTATATTATCGTCACGTTTGGAGGGAACTCATGTTTATATCATCGTCACGTTTGGAGGGAACTCATGTTTATATCATCGTCACGTTTGGAGGGAACTCATGTTTATATCATCGTCACGTTTTTACCAAGTTACTGGGCACGGAGCACGTTGATCAATGCTTTCACAAACTGGTTCAATATTTCGACGGCTTAAGATGGTTGTTTCTGTGTAGAAACTTGAATAATTACAACTATAAGCTCAACAAACTTTATTGAAAACAATCATCGCAGTTGTGGCTTCCTTGGTTTCTTCAAACAGTATATCCAACTATGAATTTGTAATCAGATTATATATTTAAGTGACACAACTGTATCGCTTTTATTTTGGTTCTGGTAATATTTGATTTTACAACGGGAATCTAATTGTTGATCTATGGCGACTCATTTGTTTCCATGGCAGCAGAACTACAGAGAGCGCCATCTTATTTCAAGAATATGCAAGAAAACGTCCAACACGTTCTCTAGCCATGGACGTTAATTCAACTTCCATCAGTTCAACTATGCACTTTATGTTGAACTGTGTGTAATAGTAATAGTCTTGAGGCACTTCTGACTCTATGTAATAGTCTAACTGCGCATCAATACTGCAAGAATCAAGACAACATGAGGGGTGAGACTGCAATCAGGCTTATAAAAAAGTAAATGGAAAAGACATAGGCTCATACAAGATTATGGGACCCTTGCCCCATATGGGATGAATTATGTGTTTGCTTTGGCCACCTAGTCCTTTTGCCCCACCCACTCTCTCCTTTCCTATAAAGGCTTCCTCTGGTCTCTTTCAACTTTACTTTCATTGACTCTTTGGATTTCATCGCAAACAAAGACTATTTTACCCCACGGGTAAAAAAAAAAGAATTAATTAATTCAAGACCAGTTGATTTATTAAAGTTTATTAAGATATTTAAGTTCGAAGTTACCGTTCCTAAAATAATTTGAAAGTTGCTTACAAATTTCTTAAAAACAATGCAAGGTTTTAAAATAGCTTCTCTAACATTAACTTAATGAAAAATTAATAACGATCAAAAACTTTTACGCCGGAATTGCCTAATCTATTGCTATGTCAATTTTGGCCATGAAGCATGCAAAAGATTGTGCCATCAGAAAAAAACAGAAAAATTCAATTTATTAAAGAAATAAAGCTTTCTTTATTATCTGTAACATAAAAATGTATAGTGCCATTATTAATTTCTAATAACAACTATCTTTACATTACAGCGTTAAAATATTTTTCAGGGGAGGGGCGGCAAATTTTGTTTCTGCCCCGGGTGGCACATACCCACGCTACGCCGCTGCAGAAACGCTCGCTGTTTTGCTACGTCCTGCAAGGCTAACCCTTAGCCTGTTGACGTCTTTTCCAAGAATCAAGACAACAGCTTATGGTCTGTGTAAAAACAAAACAACTGTTCTTTAATGACCCAAACATTACATGTACAGCCCCTCTCTCTGCTTTCACAACCACGCACAAGTTCACTTCACACAGCAAATCACAAGCTCCATACTTAGTCAAGTAACATGCTCCATCCTTAGTCAAGTAACATGCTCCATACTTAGTCAAGTAACATGCTCCATACTTAGTCAAGTAACATGCTCCATCCTTAGTCAAGTAACATGCTCCGACAATACGCACGTCTCTTACACTGTGGACACGGGCCACAATCTTCTCGTCTACCATTAGGTGTCAGAGTACGGGCCACAATCTTCTCGTCTACCATTAGGTGTCAGAGTACGGGGCACAATCTTCTCGTCTACCATTAGGTGTCAGAGTACGAGAGAAAATATCTATTTTACATGCCAACGAAATGATATCTGCAGGTATTAAATTACAATTTATATCAAAATACCAGTACTTTTTAAAAGTTAAAATATATAAAAAAGAATGTATAATATTGATAATTTATTTTATATACATAATGCTTTCAAATATAAAATTTCTATACGTGTGGGGAGAAAGTAGTTTAGAAAGTAGTTCTCTCACCCACCTTAAAAAAACATGAAAAAACCTCCTCTTTTCTCAAATAGCATAAGAAAAACGTTCTAGAAATTAAAGACAATTTACTTACTTGATTTCAGTAGAGACTGATGCCATACAAAGTACAGATATCAAACTGATCATCCATACACAATATTTCATGACGTCAAAAACTGAAACACGAAAAGTTAAATCTTAAAGATCCACTTACGCTCTATTACCACTCATCCTAAAAAATAATGCATAATTAAGTCTATTAATATTTAACATGTCATACATAAAAACAATGACTGGAAATTCCCATGAAAGATAAACATCAGGAGGGGACAAATCACAATTTAAGAAAGAAAATATTTAAAAAATGAGACAGCAACTCTGCTAGGAGATGAGTGACCAAATTCTGACCATTCCTGTACTGCTATGAATGTCTAGTTACATCCACACTTAATATATATTTAAACTTAATCTCTTCAATAACGGATAGAGTTTGTTTCCCTTAGTGGCCGCCCTTTCCCATCTCCCCACACACTAAAACGGAATTTTTGCCATGATACCAGGATTTTCCATGAAATCTCGATATAAATTAATTTTTGGAAAAATAATTTATTTGAATTGAATTAAAACAGAGTTTATTGTTACAGTAGCTTTAAATCCTTTATTGCTTTTTACTGAGCATACAACCATGGAAGGATAAATTTCCAGTTGAGACATTGCATTCTATATTTAATGAACACGAAGCAAAGATTAATGCTAGTGGAGAGGTTTTTACTTCCTGTTCATGATAGTAATAGAATAATATAAAAATATTTTCCATAAATCTACCAATAATTTAGCAGGCTTTTAAAAAATTCATTTTTTTTTCAATATAATATATCATTGGGAGTATAGACGCGACTAGAAAACGCCTTTGAACCCGTGAACTAGAGCTGAAAAATTCACGACCATTCACTAGATTTTATTGTCGTAACATTTAGCAATGTTAATTGGATTATACGAAAATTGCTTTAGTCAAGTTCATTGGATTCCATGGTCTTTTGCTTTCATTGACAGTGTGGTGAATTTACAAATATATATTATAATAGATTAATGTAGAAATTAACAATTAATTAATCGATTAACAAATTAAAGAAAATAATCTTTTTTTTCTTCTAATTTTTACAAATAATAATAATTTTTTGTTACTTACATACTTTTCTCTCGTATTATTATTATTTATTTAGACGTGCATACGCAAAAATAGTTTTTTTTCCCTTATTCCTTGCATAGCAGAACGAATTCGTTGTGTTACGTCACAAAGTTTGGGAGCCATAGAATTACACGACTTAATAAATTTCGCGAAATAATCTTATCTTATATGTTACAGACGCTCCTTCTGTACAGAAGATTATTGCGTCCTACGTATTTCTATGGTTTGTGTTTAGTCCTGTATTCTTACTAGAGTTTTAAATGATGATAAAGTGTTGGCTTTCCTGGTTTCTTCAGGCAACAATCGCAACTTAACGGGATCTAGACTATATATGCATTATAAAAATATAATTAATCGAAAGTAATCAATTACATTTTTTCCTATTAATCGAAAAACATTCCTTTAACAAAAAATCAGTACCAGCCCTAATGTAATGTAGTCTTGGACAATCGAATCCCAATCCCGACAATATGAACAATGGAAAGGAAAAAAACCTCGATTCAATTTATCTCCCCTGTAAAGACAACTCTGACATCAAAACACAATTTTTAACACAATTGTTGACAAATAGTTGACACAATAGTTGACACACTAGTTGACGGAGAGAGATAATGTGTCTGGATCAGGGGTCGGCGACAAGGGGTAATGATCCCATTTTGGGTAAAAAGGGGATTTCTTGGGATAAAACAGTCTCATATGGGACAGTACAAAGTCCACCAAATTTTTTAATAAACTAAAAAAAAAAAAAAATCAAAATCTTTCATTTGTAACCTATGTAGTCTGATGTCACTATAGGCACAGTTTATTAATAAGAATTTTCAGCTTTTGCAAGAGAGAGAAATCTCTCTATTGAAGTAAACCACCCTATGATCCATTGTCAAGCTATGCCTGCTTGGGAAACATTTGTAACATGAACTGAAGGTTGTCATATGATGATCCATTGTCAAGCTATGCCTGCTTGGGAAACATTTGTAACATGAACTGAAGGTTGTATTATGATGATCCATTGTCAAGCCATTGTCAAGCTATGCCTGCTTGGGAAACATTTGTAACATGAACTGAAGGTTGTATTATGATGATCCATTGTCAAGCTCTGCCTGCTTGGGAAACATTTGTAACATGAACTGAAGGTTGTCATATGATATTATCCGGATTATTATTAATTCAAATTTTGCCTTGTACTGGGACGATTGTGGAAATATAACTTTTGACGGCGGCATCAAGTCACCAAGGAAATAGTTATCAGACATCTTACCAAGCTCAAAGAGTGGTTCAATGTTTGTTTCCCAGTTATTGATTCGCATCAATCATTTGGGTTGTAGATCCAAATTTCGATATGACATTGAGTATGTACCAGATGAGCCTCAAGTGTTGGAAGACAAATTGCAAACAAAACAGATCTGACATATTTTAAGATGTCAAATGTTGCAAAGACTTTCAACACGGCACATGAGGAGTCCAAAATGTTTTAAGAATTAAAAATAAAGACAATATTTTATATAGTCAAACCTGGTTCCTATAGTAAACCAATGGGTTACTTACATTTGTAGAAAGCTATGCACTCAAAAGTTTTAGACGGGGCAGAGTACCGGTCTGTTGTTATCTGTTTACAAGTGGTCTTGGTTGCTTTGCCTTAGCTGATATACATTGTCACTGGTCCAAACTTAAGATTTTCCCCGGTCACATCCCGTTCTATTTTTATCTTATGGGAATTTTGTTGTATTTAGTATACCGTATACAGCAATATTGTCAAGTGACGGTCCGGGGAAAAAATATTTGGTGCTTCACAGACAAATTTAGACGAAAATAATTTTATCTATTTGTTTTCTTTGGAGTTTTAAAACGTGTATAAATAGATAATGCTTAAAAGAAGATTAATCAGATTAAATTAGTAAATCAAATGAAAGGGAAAAAAGTTCAATATTTCCTAGGAAACTTGATTACCTAATTGATTTAACATAATTTCCTTGGAGTTAACTGACTTAACCAACCCCCCTCCCCCCCTTGCTTTGTAAAGGTTTACACTAAACAAGAAGAGCAATAATAATAATTTAAAAAAAAATAACACTTAAAAAACAAAAATATTATAGAATATAAATCCTTTTTTATGAAACATGACTAAAAGTATGTTCTTTATAATACGCACCGCTAGTTATTGTCTGATAATACCATACTAGTCCTCATTATTTGATCACTTGGCTTCAAAACATTTAACACATAGATAGAGTGAGTCTCTGAACCTTGCTAGCCCCCTTCGAAACATGGCAGCCACCTTTGAAACATGGTAGCCACCGTTGAAACATGGTAGCTACGGTTGAAACTGTGTAGTTCCGGTTGAAACTTGGTAGCCACGGTTGAAACTGTGTACTTCCGGTTGAAACATGGTAGCCACGGTTGAAACTGTGTAGTTCCGGTTGAAACATGGTAGCCACGGTTGAAACATGATAGCCACGGTTGAAACTGTGTAGTTCCGGTTGAAACATGGTAGCCACGGTTGAAACATGGTAGCCACGGTTTAAACATGGTAGCCACGGTTGAAACATGGTAGCTCTGGTTGAAACATGGTAGCCACGGCTTAACCTATGTAGCCCCTGTTTTGATTAGCTCATCGACTCTTTCATTGACCTCTCATTCAGTTGGCCTGTGACCACATCTCTCTATTTCAACCGAATTTAAAAAAAAAAAGAGTATTGAAAGAAGATCTAAGAATCGATTGTTCTACATAGATTGGTAAATGAGAGGCGGTGTCACATATGTAACAGTAAATGAGAGGCGGTGTCACATATGTAACAGTACATGAGAAGCGGTGTCACATATGTAACAGTACATGAGAAGCGGTGTCACATATGTAACATTACATGAGAGGCGCTGTTACATATGTAACATTACATGAGAGGCCGTGTCACATGTGTAACATTACATGAGAGGCGGTGTCACATATGTAACAGTACATGAGAAGCGGTGTCACATATGTAACATTACATGAGAGGCGCTGTTACATATGTAACATTACATGAGAGGCCGTGTCACATATGTAACAGTACATGAGAAGCGGTGTCACATCTGTAACATTACATGAGAGGCCGTGTCACATATGTAACAGTACATGAGAAGCGGTGTCACATCTGTAACAGTTCATCTGTCAGGAATTGCTGCATGTGAGTAAAACGTTATCCCGCCATCTTAATAGTGCAATAGGATGCGTGAATAAAATCTGTGGTGACAAACTATGGGCTGAAGTGTTAAAAGTTGTTCCACTGAAAGATAAACGGAAATCCTGCGGAAAATTTACATTATAAAATAAAATATAACACTTTAGATAGCCACGAATGAGGTGGCTGTATCCGGGTGTTTGTTCAAATCCCGTCTCGGGTTACACTGCATAACGCGGGAATGTTAATAGTTATTAAATAATACGATTTTTAAAAAAGTAGTCAGATATTGACATTTTAAAGTATGGGACTAGACTTGTAAGTAAAATATTGATATTTCAATGTGTGGGACTACAGTAGTCAAGTATTACATGAATGTAGTTGTGGGTCATTTGCGTGAGATATATGATGGTATGGATGGTACTTATGGGGTATATGATGGTATATGTGGGATATATGCTGATATATGTGGGTTATATGATGGTATCTGTGTCTTATATGATATTATGTGTGGGATATATGATGGCATATGTGGGTTATATAATGGCATGTGTGGGATGTATGATGGTATGGATGGTTCGTGTGGATATATATAAAGGTATTTGTGGGATATACGATGGTGTATGTGGCTTATCTGATGACGCGTGAGATATAAAGTGGTAAATGAAGCATATATATGATGATGTATGTGGGTTAATGATGGTATGAATGGTATGTGTGGGATAATGATGGTATATGTGGGATATATGATGGTATATGTGGGATATATGATGGTATATGTGGGATATATGATGGTTTTTGTGGGATATATGATGATATATGTGGGATATATGATGGTATTTGTGGGATATATGATGGTATATGTGGGTTATATGACGGTATCTGTGGGATATATGATGATATATGTGGTATATATGATTGTATATGTGGGATATATGATTGTATATGTGGGTTATATGATGGCACGTGTGGGATGTATGATGGTATGAATGGTACGTGTGGATATATATAAAGGTATTTGTGGGATATATGATGGTGTATGTGGGATATATGATGGTATATGTGGGATATATGATGGTATATGTGGGATATATGATGGTATATGTGGGTTATATAATGGCATGTGTGGGATGTATGATGGTATGGATGGTTCGTGTGGATATATATAAAGGTATTTGTGGGATATATGATGGTATTTGTGGGATATATGATGGTGTATTTGGGATATATGATGGTATATGTGGGATGTATGATGGTATTTGTGGGATATATGATTGTATATGTGGGTTATATAATGGCATGTGTGGGATGTATGATGGTATGGATGGTTCGTGTGGATATATATAAAGGTATCTGTGGGATATATGATGGTATTTGTGGGAAATATGATGATATATGTGGGGTATATGATGGTATATGTGGGATATATGATGGTATATGTGGGATATATAATGGTATATGTTGGATATATGATGGTATATGTGGGATATATGGTGGTATATGTGGGATATATGATGGTGTATGTGGGATATATAATGGTATATGTTGGATATATGATGGCATATGTGGGATATATGGTGGTATATGTGGGATATATGGTGGTATATGTGGGATATATGATGGTATACGTGGGATATATAATGGTATATGTTGGATATATGATGGTATATGTGGGTTATATAATGGTATATGTTGGATATATGATGGTATATTTGGGATAATGGTGGTATATATGGGATATATGATGGTATATGTTGGATATATGATGGTATATATGGGATATATGATGGTATATGTTGGATAAATGATGGTATATGTGTGATATATGATGGTGTAGTGGCTTATCTGATGACGCGTGAGATATAAAGTGGTAAATGTAGCATATCCCACACAAGATGAATGTGGGTTAATGATGGTATGAATGGTATGTGTGGGATAATGATGGTATATGTGGGGTATATGATGGTATATGTGAGGTATATGATGGTATATGTGTGATATATAATGGTATATGTGGGATTTATGATGGTATATGTGGGATATATGATGGTATATGTTGGATATATAATGGTATATTTGGGATACATGATGGTATATGTGGGATATATAATGGTATATGTGGGATATATGATGGTATATGTTGGATATATTATGGTATATGTGGGATATATGGTGGTATATGTGGGGTATATGATGGTATATGTGGGATAGATGATGGTATATGTGGGATAGATGATGGTATATGTGGGATAGATGATGGTTTATGTGGGATATAAGGTAATTGCTGGATACATGATTGTAGTTGTGGGTGCGTGTGAAAGTGGATAGTTAGTGAATGACCTTCTTGCTCCTATTTACATCCTGTTTTTTGATATGTGTGCACACTCAAGTTACACACACAGTCAAGTCATGTTACACACACAGTCAAGTGATGTTACACACACAGTCAAGTGATGTTACACACACAGTCAAGTGATGTTACACACACAGTCAAGTGATGTTACACACACAGTCAAGTGATGTTACACACACAGTCAAGTGATGTTACACACACAGTCAAGTGATGTTACACACACAGTCAAGTGATGTTACACACACAGTCAAGTGATGTTACACACACAGTCAAGTGATGTTAC
>MUZC01004452.1:342530-352882 GCA_002072015.1 Radix auricularia
TGTTACACACACAGTCAAGTGATGTTACATACACAGTCAAGTGATGTTAAACACACAGTCAAGTGATGTTAAACACACAGTCAAGTGATGTTAAACCCACAGTCAAGTGATGTTACACACACAGTCAAGTGATGTTACACACACAGTCAAGTCATGTTGCACACACAGTCAACTCATGTTACACACACAGTCAAGTCATGTTACACACACAGTCAAGTGATCTAAATTGGAGAATTAAACAACCCATTGCCCGTACCCGTTGCCGAGCAATTATCCGGGTCCCCGTGAAAATGTTACTGTAATATCTTTACCACCGGTGTGTTGTGACCTATGGTTCGCGAATAATTTATCAAATTAAAACTTTCCGTTTGAAATGTATACTGTGAAATACGACTTAACATGAAAACGCTTAAAAAGAAATAATTGTTAAAGGGAAATCAAACACGGTCCCGACAAACTACAAAGTATTTTGATATACTTTTTTCCCCAGGAACATGAAACAAAAATCATTTAAAACAAAAAAGTTTTAGTTCTTTGAATTGTTCCAGTAAAGAAAATAGAACACAACACCGATAACTACTATTCACTAGAACGCCGCTCATTTTGTTACTGTTTGAGACGCGCCAATTTTATTTATTTACCCCCCCCCCACTAACATATGTCTCCAATCCTTTCCCCACCATTCTTTAAAAGAAATAAACACCTGCTATGTTCTGTTTTTATTTTGGTGGGTTATTTTTTTTTTCATAAAAAAAAATCCTATTTGAATCATCGAACAATCTTCACTGTATAACAAAAATAAATTTTGGGGGATGGGTCCACTAAGCAGGGGCAAGTCATTAAAAGTTTAGTTAATTAAAACAGTTGTCAGCTACAGCTCTGAACTAGGATTCCCGCCATGTCATCATACGATTGGCGCCCCCCGCCCCACAATATAAAAACCACATTAGCACCCCTTTGCTCATTGTTTTTACACCATTGTACTACAGTAGTATTTCAATGTCATCATTTTCTCCTAGTGGACTCATTACAAACAAATTTTCATTTCCACAATAAACAAAGCAGTAAAAGGCTAATGGTAGTAATAGCGGGCATAATTACAAAAATTTGATACATTTTGAACGGGTAACCCGGGTACCCGTTCACATTTTGGACGGGTACCCGGGCAGCATTTTTCAACAATATTGACAGCCCTAGACATAACTAGAAATATTGATTATATTCAATATTATACGCACCGCGCGACAGTGGTGGTCAACAATAGCAGACAGCTGCACATGCTACATAGAGATAAAATAGAAACTCATTAATTTTATTACGGCACATTTGATCGATCTGAAATTTTAATACAATGCATTATAACGTGACACAAGTTTATGCACACAATTTGCAAGGGAGCGGGTTATGAGCTTCTGAATGGCAGAGGTTTTCTCATGGCTGTCTCTAGCTACATTGTTATCATGAGCTTCTGAATGACAGAGGTTTTCTATTGGCTGTCTCTAGCTACATTATCATCATGAGCTTCTGAATGGCAGAGGTTTTCTCATGGCTGTCTCTAGCTACATTATCATCATGAGCTTCTGAATAGCAGAGGTTTTCTCATGGCTGTCTCTAGCTACATTATCATCATGAGCTTCTGAATTGCAGAGGTTTTCTCATGGCTGTCTCTAGCTACATTATCATCATTTCTATATGACTATTTGGCCTATTGGCAGTGTAGGAACATAAGGGGAATCAGCATCCCTTCCACAAAAAAAAAAGTATGGAGATTTGTAGCGCTCCTTACTTTTCCATACCCATGTGAAACTTGTACCAACGCCATGTGAGGTTGCTAAATCACTTTCACACAAACTGAAATATCAGCTAGCAAAATGTGGGTTATACTGCAATCAGGCGTACAGAGTAACAGATGAATCCATCTGTTGAAATATTAGCCAGGTCAGGACTACCCAGCAAAGCCCAGCATCCACACTAGTCTCATACAGTACCAACTACGCTGGGCGGGGCATGTAGTGCGCATGCCCGACCATCGCCTCCCAAAGAGGTTCTTCTATAGTGAGCTAACCGAAGGGCATACAGCTCGTGAAGCTACACTTAATTGCTACAAGGAAACACTCAAAACTGCTCTAAGGGCTTTTGACATTGGACGTGACTTCTGGGAGGCAGCAGCGTGTAACTGAGCCCACTGGCACTCTATGATACAGAATGGCGCAGCTGTCTATGAGCCCAATAGACAATAGACTGCCAGACTAAACGTCAGGCGGAAAGGACTGTGTGCAAACAAAACCCTGCTGAAGGGATCCCATCAATCTCGTGTCCGACATAAGGACGTAAATTTCGTGCACGAATAGGGTTAATACGTCATCAGAGGACACACGTGACGGCCTAGCACTGGACAAATATGATGAGAGTGGCCCCACCTCCCGACTACTATATAACATATGACAGTAATATGATGAGAGTGGCCCCACCTCCCGACTACTATATAACATATGACAGTAATATGATGAGAGTGGCCCCACCTCCCGACTACTATATAACATATGACAGTAATATGATGAGAGTGGCCCCACCTCTCGACTACTATATAACATATGACAGTAATATGACCATTGGAACATTTTGTGCGTTAGCGGATGTTCGCTTGGTCATTTTCAAAATAAAGAAATAAAATGAATTGGTTAACTTGAAATGTGTTGTAGTGTACACTAAAATCTTAGTAACACCATTGGTTAACTTGAAATGTGTTGTAGTGTACACTAAAATCTTAGTAACACCATTGTCATCATCTTAGTAACACCATTGGTTAACTTGAAATGTGTTGTAGTGTACACTAAAATCTTAGTAACACCATTGTCATTTAAGGAGACTGAAAATTAACGTTTAAAATAGCATCGCCATTGGCGTAGCTTGGGTATGTGCCCCCCACCCAGGGCAGAACCTTGGTGTGCCCCCCACCCAGGGCAGAACCTTGGTGCGCCCCAGTGGCGGATTTAGCTATAGGGCAGGGGAGCGGGTCGCCCCCCCCCCGCGCACCTGTTGGGTCTAAAATTGCGCCCCCCCCCTTAAGACGTCCTTAAAAGGTGTAACTAGAGCAGAAAAAAAAGACTGTTAAACACGAAACTTTTAATCAATCACTAAACTGCAATACGACAATATTGGCTTGCTAAATATCGTATTTCAAAACTGCAATATCTGGTTTGGTCAGTCAGGAGCGTCGCTAAGTGGAAAAGAATAGAGAAGTATTGAAACGAATGTTGGGCGTGACGTTGTTTTAGCAAACAGAGGACACAGAGAACAATCTTGCTTTATTGATGGTAGTTGTAGAAATACTGGGGAAATTTTCGTTAAATGTTCAGTTTATTAGCCAACTATGATTCCACTTTGGACAGTCATCTAAAGTTTAAAAAGAAAAATGAAATTTATTTAAGTAATGATGTGCAAATTGATTTAAATCAATCATTTGCACCTGATTTATCAGCAGCAATAAAGTTAAGTCTTCACATTTCTGTTCTTTAATTATTGATTAAACCATTAATATATCTAAAATTAATCAGATGTCACTTTATGTTCAGTTTTAAAATTAAGAAATGTTGAGGAAAGATTTATAGGCTTGTATACTTCGGTAAACAGAAATGCTGCAAACCTGCATTTGCTTAGAAGATTCTAACGGAACTACACGTTACAAAAGCGAAACATTGACATCACAATCTGTGGAGGAAAGGCATACGATGGCGCATCTGTGATGTCTGGAATTAAGAGTGGACTTAAAACTTTCACCCAATGTTGTCCCCATGTTTTGAATTTTGGTCATTATCGAAGCAATTTTTGTACACAGTAATGTACAGTTGTTTTTTTGGCTCAGCTGAAAGGTTGTATGCATTCTTTACGTCTAGTTTACCACGTCTACATTCTCTAAAACAAGATCATATTGGTCAATATGAATTAACAGTAAAAACTCAGAAATGACTTTCTGATACAAGATGGTCAATCCATAAGTATGCAGTCGATGCAGTTGTTGAATCATTCTCTGACATTCTAGCCACTCTAGAAGATATAAATTCAGGGAAATCAACATAACATAGAGGAAGTGTTGGAAGTCAGAGCAGAAGCTGTGGGACTATCTGTTTTAATAACAAACATTCTTTTGTTTTTTTCTGATGCTATTTGTACAAAAGCTGGTTGATATTTTCGTGTTATCAAACCACTTGTAGCGCAAGAGTATTGACATTGCAATTGCAAAACGATTGATCGATGTTGGAAGAAATAAGTTTATTGAAAAGAGAAGCGATCAAGCTTTTTAAAATTCTGAAAGTAGATGTCTAATCATCTATTAACGAAAATTGTTCCAAACTAGATGTTAAAAACAAAATTTAAAGAAACTCAAATTTGCAAAAAATAAAAGTATGGCAGGTGAACTTAGTAGAGATGAAAGGGCTGATGATCCAACTACTAGTTTTAAATCTGAAACGTACTTCACTATCTTGGATACACTACTAAAATAAATAGATGATCGATTTAATGACTTTAGGGGCACAGCTATTTATTTCTATTGTATTGATCCATCAAAAATGTTGGAAGATAATAAAGATTCTCTTTGAATTTGATGCAAAATTTACAAACACATTAACTTCGAAGAAGCAATCGTTGAATATTACACCTTCAAAGATTTGTATGCATCACAACGTCCATAACAACGTCCATCTTAACACCCATCACAACGTCCATCTTAACACCCATCACAACGTCCATCAAAACGTCCATCACTATCTACAACTAGTGAGCTACAACTTAAAGACTTTCTACCATTCTTGTTTGAAAAATAAATGGCATCAGGACTCCCTAATTTGTCAATACTCTATACAAATTTACTTGAATCTTCTTGGTAGCAATGATTGAAAATCATCAAAATTATTTGCGCTCAAAAATGAAAAACGAACGTCTGTCTGGATTGGCAATAATTTCAAATGAACGTGATCTAGGTGAGAACGTTGACTTTGAATCAACGATAAATCATTTAAGTTCACGTAGAAAGGAATTTAAATAAGGCTCAGGGCTCTGTACAAATTCGTATAAACTAAGTTTCTTTCTTAGATAAAAAAATATACTATTGAAATAAATTATATACGTCACTATTTTGAAAACATATCTGTTTATATTGTTTCTTCTGTTTGTCTTGTTCGATGATTTGGAAAATTTACTAAATTAGCAGGCTCATAATTATTATTTCTAGGGCTGCAGAAATTAATGATTAATTTCTCGAGGAATAATTAAAAATGTTTAAAGATTAAATTATTTTTAACGATTAATTGACATATCAATTACAAATAATTGGAAGTCAAAAAAAGTATATATAAATAATTTTTAAAAATAGCGCCTGATAAATAATGAATTTCCTGAAGATGACATGTACATTTTGGTTTTAAAATATTGACTGACGGGAATGTTCAAAATGTTGATAAAGTTTGCCTACTGTTCAAACCAAATGAAAAGCGTATTAAGCTAATGTTAGTAATGGAGTTTGACTTAGAGACAGAAATGACGACAGCTCTTCTGATGAATAACTGCGTTACAAAATGGAGATGAACGTTCTTGAATCCATTAATCCAGTACAATGGTGGAAAGTTAATGAACACCAATATCTGATAATGTCATTCCTTGCCAAGATCGTTTTGAGCATACCAGTTACATCAGTTCCATGTCAATGATTGTTCAGTTCTGCTGGTTATATTGTCAAATAGACCCGCTCATCACTTGAACCAATTAATGTCAACACACTTTTGCGTAGTTGGTGAAAAGTTGATATTTAAAGAAGACATTCCAGTGTTATTTAGATTTTTATCAGAACGTTAAATAAGTGTAACTTATGACATCATAAATTAAAATTTTTGGCTTTAATCGAAATTAACGATTAATTAATTGTAATTTTTCAAAAGTTAACAATTAGATTTAAATTAATCGTTAACAGCCCTAGTATTTACCCAAAAATCTGTTCTTAGTAAATTTTCGGCGCCCCCTGAAATTCTCCTCTCCCCCCACGCAGACAAAGCTAAATCCGCCACTGGTGTGCCCCCCGACGTTCACTCGCATTTTGTTTTTATTTCTACGTGCTGCCGTTTGTATCCGATATTTTCCCTCGATATTTGCACTGTCTATGAGTAAGTCTGCGGCGTATGCTACGCTTCAGGTAGTATCTAATATTTTATATATGCCATGAAACTTTTGAGCTTAAATATCTTAATAAACATTGGTAAATATGTAAGCTGGAATTCATGAATTCATTTTTTTAAACTCATGAGATAATTAGTCCTTGACTGACAGTATCACGAGAAAAACTTTAAACCTTTAATTTAAACTCACAATTTCAAAGTCCAGAAGAAAAGCTTGTATACGAAAATCATATCTGTATTTCGAATTCAGTAACTTCTAAACCTCACACGAATGTCTACAGTAACCTCACATGAATGTCTACAGTAACCTCACACGAATGTCTACAGTAACCTCACACGAATGTCTACAGTAACCTCACACGAATGTCTACAGTAACCTCATCTTAATAAGAATACAAACTTTACCTAGGCTTAAAAAATTATTATTATTTTTGTTATTTTTTTTTAACCTACCATGACAACATATTCACTTTGATCGCGAAATACTTGCGTACTTTGAATGAAAGATCTAATAAAAATGGCAAGGTCTCCACATAAAATTTTAGCAAAAGTTAAAGCATTCTTGAAGTATTTAATTAGTTTCTCTGTGAGTAGCTTCTGCAAACATTTTATTAGCACTATAAACTTATACATAATTTTGGGCTTCTTTGACTTCATAAAATGCATGTTTCCAGATATTACACGTTTTATAAAGGTCCAAGAAGTAGAAATGAAAAAGATTTCATTTTAACTCAATGTCTGTGTGTCTGTTTGGCTTTTTGTAATACTGTCAGTTTTTATAGAGTATTCAAAATAACATAAAAATGGCTGAATGGTATATGAACTATTTTGTATTTTGAAATCTGTTTTACGCCTTGCCTGTAAAAACAATTCGATTCCTTGCTACCAAATTTCTGAACCCTCTGTCAATTTCCTGGACATCACTGTAACTCTCCAGAAAAACTGCCTCCTCACTTCGGCCTACTTCAAACCCACAGACAGCCATTGTTCTTCTCATTCCAAAACTTGTAAGGACTCCATTCCCTTTTCTCAACTTCGTCGACTCCGTAGACTGTGTCAATCTCAGGAGGACTTTTGGGAAAAGGCTTTGGAAATGGTGGAGTTTTTTTAGACAAAGGTTATATCCTGAAGCCACACTTCAACATGCGCTTCAGCGGGTCAAAAACTTCACTCGTGCCGACGCCTTTTTACCACGCACCCGTGATATCAACCAAAGGAGCAAGCTGGTTCTTACTTACCATCCACACAACATCAAAGCCAAAGAAATATTCATGAAGAACCGAGCTATCCTCCTTGCGGACCCTCAGACGAGCAACATATTCTCCACCCCACCTCTAATTGTATTTAGGAGGGACAGAAACCTACGTGATCTTCTGGTTCGCACTCGCCTCCCCACATCACCCAACCATCTGGGTACTTTACCATGCGGCCGACTTCGGTGTAAGACATGTCCTTTTGTTGTGAAAGCCGAACAGATAAACTTCCCTAAGGGGCTATTTATGATTAAGGATGGTTTCACCTGCGCTAGCCGCAACGTTGTCTACACCATTGTGTGTAAGCGCTGTCCTTTGAAATACATAGGAGAGACGGGACGATCTTTGTCGTGCCGAATGTCTGAACATATTAGGGCGATTACACAAGATAAACAGTGTCCCGTCTCCCGTCACTTCAATGGACGCGACCATATGGGTGTCAAGGACCTGGCAGTCACTGCTATTGTCTCGTGCACAAACACACCCACGCGGGTCCCAATTGAAAACAGATTAATAGAAAATCACGGTACACTCGCCCCACATGGGATGAATATTGTCTTTTCTTTGACCACCTAGGCGTTTACCCCGCCCACTCTCTGCTTCCCTATATAAATTCGCTCTGTCATCTCTCAGTTTCACATTTTTGGATTACTTTGGATTTCACCGCAGCTAAGTTCCTTCATTTTATTTTTTATTTTTATTTTCGTTTTATTTGTGTACTGTATGTTCGTTGATAAAGGCTCTTTGCCGAAACGTTCGCTGTTTTGTTACGTCCGGTCAGGCTAACCCTTACCTTGTTTACGTCTTTTCAATTTAATATAGTGTGTGGCAATGGCAAAGAAGTGGTTACTACGTTCTGTTGTTCCTCAAATAGATTCTGTTTCAGTGTAGAAGCATGTAAACAAATTAGTTTTATTGAGCTGTTTGAGCTTTGATATTTAGTTCTTTAAGTCTCTCTTGAACATCTGTAAACTTATCGGCCGTGAAGAAGTTCTAACACTCGTTGGAGTTCTAATGTCCCTTGCTTGTAGAACATATTGTTTAAGCTTTAAAAAAATCATTAAAAAATGTAAGCAGATTCATTTTTTCCTGTTTCAATACATTCTTTGTAAGGTTCATCAACGTCTACTTTGTGATTTTCAAACTTTTCACATCTCATAAATCGTCTTGTTTTATCCTTATGTTAAATATATGGAGTGCTACCGAATTGAATGGAACACTATGTGGTAGCTTGTATTCGAAAGATGATTTTAGGCGAACAGAATATCTTCAAACTGCAACTAGATCATTCATTTTTTTTGAGATGACGCGTTTATAAAAAAACACCCACAAATTTTACATGATGTTTTTATGGCAAGGGATCGTGGTTTACAAGCTGATTTCATCAAATCCATATTTTTACCTATAATAACATGAGTATTGTCCCCTCTCTTTGACCCCACAAGTCAGAATTCTATTTTCTATGATAAAAAAATATCAAACATTCTACAAATACCATCTTTCAATTGAGTTTTGTTTTCCTTTACAAAAACACAAAGTTGTTCTTTTTTATGGTACATTTTTAAAATTAAAAAAAAATATATATTTAGTTGTATTATTAGTTTTAAAAAAATATTTATTTCAATAAAAAAAAAATCCAATTTCAGATTCCTTTGTTTTGTAAATTTTGGAAATACTGAGTTTTTGCTTCATGAGTGACTACTTATAGAATTTGATGTCAATTTTTGATTCATGAGTGACTACTTATAGAATTTGATGTCAGTTTTTGATTCACGAGTGACTACTTATAGAATTTGATGTCAGTTTTTGATTCACGAGTGACTACTTATAGAATTTGATGTCAGTTTTTTATTCAGTCAGAGGATCATATTTTGTCATCATTAATGTTTATGCCACAAAACAAAATTGATAAGTTGTGCTTGATAAGTTATTGTTGAAATGTTATTGGTTGTTGTTGGAAATTTACGGATACCGCAGTTTTCGCTTCTACAAGAGGAGCTGCACTGACAATGACGATATTTTGATTTTTACTTGATAAGCATTTAGTAAAAATAATAATAATAGAAAATGTGGTGGATAGCTTGTTGACGTACGTTTAAATTAAGTATCACTTCAAATGTTTGCTTTCTTTTATTTTTATTTTTTTTATTATTTAGAATGCTGAAATAAAATAAATTATTAAAAAATAACATTTGTATTTTAAGCAATATTTGTTTCTATTTAATTAAAGATGGGTATCTGCTCATATGTATATACTAAGGCTACGTAAATTAACGATTAATTAATAGATATATCATTAAATTTTTAAATCTATTTAAAATTAATTTGATCGATTAAAATTCGATTAAAATTTAAGAAAATATTTCTATTTTTTCTCCAATTTTTAAAATAATTTATAGTTCACTTTCCCCTAGTATTATTATTTATTTAGGCGCGCATACGTAAACAAAAAAGTGTTTATTTGTTATTTCTTGCGTAGCAGAACGAATTTGCTGTGTTACGTAACAAATTTTGGGAGCCATGGAATTGCCGCGACTTAACAGATTTAGCGAAATAATAAATCGCAACTTAACGGTATCTATATGTGCATTATATAAAATATAATTAATCGAATTTAATCGAATTATTTTTTCCCCTATTAACACATTTTTCTTCTAAAAATCAATGCCACCACTAT
Organism: Radix auricularia; assembly: GCA_002072015.1. NCBI lineage: Eukaryota > Metazoa > Mollusca > Gastropoda > Lymnaeidae > Radix > Radix auricularia. The sequence goes on from MUZC01004452.1 coordinate 352,631, forward strand.
TATATACATTTATTATCTTTCAATAGCTAATGATCCATTAATTATTTTAATATAATTTTTTTTAGCTGTACAAAAAATAGACAAAGCCCAACCTCATTCCATAGCTGACTGAGTCAGTCACTCAATACTGACTGAGTCAGTCACTCAATACTGACTGAGTCAGTCACTCAATACTGACTGAGTCAGTCACTCAATACTGACTGAGTTAGTCTCTCAATACTGACTGAGTCAGTCACTCAATACTGACTGAGT
>MUZC01004452.1:353542-384063 GCA_002072015.1 Radix auricularia
ACTCACTCATCACTCATCGCCCTCACTGACTGACTGACTCACTCAATCACTCTGAGTCAGTCACTCAATACTGACTGAGTTAGTCTCTCAATACTGACTGAGTCAGTCACTCAATACTGACTGAGTCAGTCACTCAATACTGACTGTGTCAGTCACTCAATACTGACTGAGTTAGTCACTCAATACTGACTGAGTCAGTCACTCAATACTGACTGAGTGAGTCACTCAATACTGACTGAGTCAGTCACTCAATACTGACTGAGTGAGTCACTCAATACTGACTCATCACATGTACCTCATGTTTAACTATTACCTTACCGAGGTAAGCTTCTTGGAACTTGAAATAATCTTGTCTTCCCTTTACTTGTCTCTAGACCCGACGTGCCAATGGACGTATTGTTTTAGGGACAGTACATAATACCTTCAAGTAGCATTTTAATTAACAGGCTTGTTGTTAACTAAAGTCAATTTTTAAAAAAAAATATTACAAAAAATATTAAATCTGTTTCTGTAATTTCCATACAAAGACATAAAAATTATGAGTTTTTAAATATTTATTAACTTGATAGGCTCATTTTCCCTAACATTGTCCTCAAACCCTTCTGGGATGATGAACCCTAGTATAATGCTGTATGATAACTGGAAATATTAACTCATTTTCCAGTGAGATACCTCAATGATGACGTCACTGGTGACCACTTGTTATGGTTTCTTAAGTATCAGAAAATTCTAACAATTGTTTAAAAAAAAAAAAAATCGAATATTTGTTGTTAAAAAATATATCCACACAATACCATTCTTTCTATTTTATTGTTTATTGTCTAATAAAATTCACTCAGTATAGAGTGTTACTATATCACAACAACAAATAAACATGTTTTAAACATTTTAGTTATGCTTTATACATTGTTTTTATTGTAAGATTAAAATGAGTCAAATTACTTCCTAATGTTACCACTTCCATGGTTCCTAATGTGATCCAGATTTTATTATATACAAAGTGAGGCAGATCAAATACAATGAAAGTTTAATCGCTAAATAAAAGATAAGGCAAACGGTAGTCTATAATTAATTTTTCCAAACCATGAGCGAATATATTCAAAAGTTTAACTATATACAACATGAGATAGATAAAATACAATGAAAGTTTAATCGCTTAATAAAAGATAAGATAAAGTAATATAATTTATTTTTCTAAACCATGAGCGACAATATTCAAAAGTTAAACTTTAAAAAACAAAGAATATAAAAATTGTAAGCATTTTGACAAAAGATAGAAGGATAGCAATATCCAAGTTTTTCACGTGCCAAAAATTTCTCTCAAATTATAGACATTTAGTCATTCTCCCAATACTTTGTCCAAACAACACAGTCACAGAAGCATTGTTTAAATAGTCTGTAACATTTTTCAATACTATGAAAGTTGTACCACAAAGGGTAAACATCATTTATGAAGTAATTGTGCCTCCCGTTACCATATGTTAGGAGGCACGTGGTTCTGAAATAACAGCCCTAATTAAATTTGCATGGCGAAATTAACTGAATTTGGAAACACATCATTTAAAAAAAAACTCCTAAAAAATTATTCCTTCCTCCATTTTATTATATTTGGAAATAAAAACCTCGTTAAAGATTTCAAATATCCCCTTAATTACAGACATATCACAATGCAGAATGCATAACAAATAATATCAGGCTACTAAAACACGTGACTAGAATACTGCAGTAGCTTTAAATTAAAATACCAGATACACAAGTGATTTTTTTTGCTTAAATAAATAAATTAAAGCTTTTTAAAATGTACTTACATATGGACTAATAATCACCCAATGTGTTTGTGTATCTTGTGTTTTAATTGAAGGCTTTATCGCAGTCCTATTCTGTAAGAGGTGGCTACTACAAATGTAATTTATTGCCACCTCTAAACATAGAGCGCAGCATCGCCCTGAAACGTGTGTTAAATGTAAGGTAAACAAAGATATTGCACGAGACGTGAAAGGTTTCCACCGAGATCCTGATGGCATTGACCAGATGGTAAGTGTTCGAATACAAGCCATTCATGATGTACTCGGGAATGCATAGAATTACATAGTAATTGATCAGTTTGAACGCGTTGCACGAAACAAACAAGACGGCCACAAAGGTTGTAGACTTGATGGCTTGCAATTCTTTAGACGAAGTTTTCTTAACCTGGCCCGTAGCATTGATGATATCTGAATTCTTAGGCACGATATCTATATTGCATTTGGCTGTGATTTCTTCGTTACACTCTGCAACATGTGTCATTACATTCATATCACCATGTAATCCACCTATTTTTGAATCAAGTTTGGAACATTTTGTACGCTTACTTTTAAGCCGAGACAGAGGTTCCGTGTTGGCCAGTTTTGTCGAATTTCTGAATCTTGAAGAAGCGCGCAAGCTTGTAGCAAGAACGATCAGGCAAAATATGACTGTTACCTGACACGTGGTGGTAAAGACTAACGCCAAGAGTCCAACAGCTGAAAACACAGCTCCCATATTTTCTGCTGTCCATACTGTGAGTAAAGTCATATTCGTGAGAGGGTCCAACTCTCCTTGCAAGCCTATCACTAAGAAAACCGGAATGTAGAGAGTAAAAAACATTAACGATATGGCCGTTAAGATAAAAGATGTACGGGTCGTTGTAAACGTGTTTTTGAAACGAAAGGGTAGAGCGACACACCAGCACTTCTGCACTGCGATGAATGTTGTGATTCCTTGGGAAATATCATAGAAGGCGCCGTAGTAAAGTGCGATCAACCAAGTCAAACCTTGCGCATCAATCACATATCGATCCAAAGTGATTTCCTTGAACGACACCGTTGTAGCATCCATGATCAAGAGCAAGACGCATATCAGGTCTGAACACGAGAGTACGAAGAAACATAAGCTGAGGCTGTCTTTCAGTCTCAGTTTGAGATAAATGATGATGTTGATGATGTTTGCAATTACGCCAAGTAAAAACACCGGCGGCTGAACCATTGCCCCTAGCACGAAATGTGCAAAGTCTAAGGCTTCTTTTGATGTCAAGTCCCCAAGAATTCTCCTCGCTGTGTCTGTGATGTTCATTTTTTAGATTCGTCCATGCACTTATAAAAAATATTTAATCCTTTTGTACGTTGCACAAGATGAACAGTTGTTTAAAATATAAATTTGTAGAGTTAATAAAACTGTTGCATTGTCTGGTCCTTTTAAAGAAAACACACAATAATAAAAAGAGGGCGCATTAAAATTTTTTTATAATAACCTATAGATATCTACTAACAGAAGGCAAAGCTCTCACTGACTGACTCACTCACTGTGTCACTCACTCACTCATCACTCATCGCCCTCACTAACTGACTCACTCACTCCCTCATCACTCATCGCCCTCACTGACTGACTGACTCACTCACTCACTCATCACTCATCGCCCTCACTGACTGACTGACTCACTCACTCACTCATAACTCATCGCCCTCACTAACTGACTCACTCATCACTCATCGCCCTCACTGACTGACTCACTCATAACTCATCGCCCTCACTGACTGACTCCCTCATCACTCATCGCACTCGCTGACTGACTCACTAACTCACTCACTCATCACTCATCGCCCTCACTGACTGACTGACTCACTCACTCACTCATAACTCATCGCCCTCACTGACTGACTGACTCACTCACTCACTCATAACTCATCGCCCTCACTAACTGACTCACTCATCACTCATCGCCCTCACTAACTGACTCACTCATCACTAATCGCCCTCACTAACTGACTCACTCATCACTCATCGCCCTCACTGACTGACTCACTCATAACTCATCGCCCTCACTGATTGACTCCGTCATCACTCATCGCCCTCGCTGACTGACTGACTGACTCACTCACTCATCACTCATCGCCCTCACTGACTGACTGACTGACTCACTCACTCATAACTCATCGCCCTCACTAACTGACTCACTCATCACTCATCGCCCTCACTGACTGACTCACTTATAACTCATCGCCCTCACTAACTGACTCACTCATCACTCATCGCCCTCACTGACTGACTCACTCATAACTCATTGCCCTCACTAACTGACTCACTCATAACTCATCGCCCTCACTAACTGACTCACTCATAACTCATCGCCCTCACTAACTGACTCACTCATAACTCATCGCCCTCACTAACTGACTCAATCATAACTCATCGCCCTCACTAACTGACTCACTCATCACTCATCGCCCTCACTGACTCACTCACTCATCACTCATCGCCCTCACTAACTGACTGACTCACTCACTCATCACTAATCGCCCTCACTGACTGACTGACTGACTGACTCACTCATCACTCATCGCCCTCACTAACTGACTCACTCATCACTCATCGCCCTCACTGACTCACTCACTCATCACTCATCGCCCTCACTGACTCACTCACTCATCACGCATCGCCCTCACTGACTCACTCACTCATCACTCATCGCCCTCACTGACTCACTCACTCATCACTCATCGCCCTCACTGACTCACTCACTCATCACTAATTCTCCAACTTCCGTGTAGGTAGAAGCATGAAACTTTGGGAAGTTGTTGAATACACACTATTGGCAAAAAATAATTATAAAATTACCAATTAAAAGTGGTCAGCGTCCCAAATATAGTTTTTTTCTTCTAATATGAGCAATGTAAGAACTGGCTTATCCCTAATTCTATTTTCCGTGTAGGTAGAAGCATGAATCTTTAAGTTCTTGGATACACTACCGCAGGTAAAAACTATATTAAAAGTATCATTCTCTGATGGACGAAGGATCAAAGGTAGTTTTTTTTGCTGTTGTGAGCTGTATAAATATTTGTTTAAACTTTGAATACTGTTGAGATGGATCTGACCAAAGTTGGTAGATTAAAACTTTAGACCCCATACTAAAATACTATATGACATTCAACTTATATTATCCATTCTTTTGGAGCTGCGGGTCTGAATTAATCTCTTTGTCGTTAATGTATAAGACCCCTTTCCCATTCGATTTCAAACGATCTTTACAAAATATTGACAAACCAATATCTCAACCATGATCCAGAGTGAAATAAACGTTTCTTTTGAACTTGACCTCTTACACTGATTGAGCCTCAGGCCTGAAGTTTATTTAAAGCAAATGTTTCTGGCATAAAAAACTTTGCTAAAATACCTCTTAGTAGGGGCTGCGGGCCCAGTATTTCATTTTTTGTCACACGAGCTATATAAAGTTAATTTAAACAATGGCTACTGAGTAAATGAGAAGATTATTAACCAAATTTGATATACACATTTTTTGAATCCTTTTTATAACTATTATATAAGATTTTGAACATTTAGCGTCTATTCCTTCTGGGCGGGGCAGCAAATAATTGTTGTGTAAATTTTAAAAGCTTTATTTCCCATTAAATTTTTAACAATTTTAATTAATGTAGTAAATATAGACACATAACTACACCATGAATTAGATGTACATTTTCAGGGCTTTTGAGATATGATCACCTTAAATCGTTTTTGCCCAGGGGCCCTTAATGTCAATTTATTCCCCCATTTGGTTTTACACAACCTTAACAAATGTTGACAAAAAAAAAGTATATTTATCATGCTCCAGATTGCAATCATCTGGTGTTCTAAAATTAACATATTGCTCGGGGTGGGGGGCATAATGTCATTGTGTTTCTTATATGAACTGTATGAATATTGTTTTAGTCGCTTATCGTCATGAAACTTTAAAAAGTGTTTGAGTGCAGCAGATGTTTCTTGTTCAAACTTAGTTTATACGATTTAGATTAGTCATAGTTAGTAAATAAAACTCATTAAAAGCCTTACGTCTAAAATTTAAGCAGGTTTCATTTCGAAAGACTATGCGTAACGGGTTCCATTCCCAGTAAGGGCATTTTTTTTTCTTTTCACACTCAATTATAACTACCGCGAACACATCAAACAGTTATTTCTTCGTGTTCTTTTTTTTTTTTCATTATTAAAATTTAGTTACAGTCTTATATTAGCTGTTAATCATTTTATTTTAAGAATGCTGGCTGGATAGGGTCCCCGTTTAATTGCAGCCCGGGGCCCCGTGCAGTCTTAATCCGCCCCTGATGAACATAACATATTTTGTTGGTATGACGTAAATGTCAGTTGATGAACTTAACTTGTTTAGTTGGTTAAGACGTCAATGTCAGTTAATGAAATTACTTATTTTGTTGGTATGACACCAATGTCAGTTGATGAATGTATTTATTTTGTTGGTATGACACCAATGTCAGTTGATGAATGTATTTATTTTGTTGGTATGACACCAATGTCACTTGATGAATGTATTTATTGTGTTGGTATGACACCAATGTCAGTTGATGAATGTATTTATTGTGTTGGTATGACGTCAATGTCCGTTGATGGACGTACTTATTTTGTTGGTATGACACCAATGTCAGTTGCCATTTGAACTTTTCAAATAGTGTTAATTACTTAATGCCTCATCTTTCAGCAAATTGAAACGCGGATTTCGTCGCTCTCTGAAACACCATTTTTCCGTAGCATCACGCGGGTATTTTGCTAGTTATATAATATATCCGATAATTACGGGCATTTCACAGCAAAGATTGCCACATTAATATTGTATTACGAAGAAATATACAGTTTTTTTTTCAAAACATTAAAGTAACTCTTGGGAAAAGACGTTGACCGTTAGGACTCCGGCTGTTATATGACCAAACTGTCTCGTGTGACGTGAGTTCTATCATCATAACGATGATTGGCTGGCATGAAATAATGGCGTCAATTTTTAAATTCAAATTCTTCTTCTAAAAAAAAAAAAAAAAATGAAAACAAAACTTGGCTTAAAATCTGATGTCAGTCAGAGTCATGACATGATTGTTTGTGGTCAATCGGGTTATTTCCTCGTGATTGTTGAAACAACAGTATAAACAGTCATGTAAACATACATTCATACTTTCATTCAAATATTTCAAACATATCAGGACATGAACATTCAGTTTGTCTACAGTTTGCATACAGATTGAAAACTCTATATTAAAATTATAATTAAAATACATGTTAAAACCTTAAACTCATTCACGATCGCTTTCGGGGCGTGATATAAAATAATACTAACGCCATTGTAAGTGATATCAGAACAGAATGGACCTTTCAAAAAATATACTTACTACTAAATTCGACGTTTCTTTTGTAATTGAGAATTTAAATTTGAAACATTACCTATTTCAATCTTATTGTTTTAAATCATTAAAAATAAAAATATTGACCTTGAAGTTAAAAAATGTGATGCAATTGAAATTATATCAGTGGTAAATAGCGCACTGTATATACCGTGTTTATGTTTGTGAGTGTGCCATGTAGTTAGAGTAATATTAGATGAGATAAAATGGTTGCCTATCGTGTGCTATACTCATTCACTAAAATACATACATGTGGACCGGTCAGACAGTTGCCCACGATATAACTTGTTGGAAGCCTTACGACCACTCGCTTCGATAGAGTGAATTTTATCTGTACAGACCCAGTGATTAGTTAAAGTTACTTATGCCCTTCCAAAAAACACTTTGTAAAAAATAACTTCAATATTCTTAGTTTATTTTCTTAACAAAAATGTTTATCTTTCATTGTCTTCTTATTTTTAATTTTAAAAACGTTTTTTTAAAACTCTAATACGCTTTAAAAAAATGTGAGTTTTCATTCTTTTGAAACACTTTATAATTTAAACGACCAACAATATTAGCCATTGTCTTTCTTTTCAAATGTTACTGTCCCATAGACCAATGTAATTCTGACCCTAGAAAGTTACATCAATATAACAGTTTGAAGTGAAGTTTTATTCCTAGATACTAGCTCTGATCTTAACACTGAAGAGATCTTGAACTATTCCTAGTTGGCTCTGATTTAACTTTGAAGAGATTTGTATCTTGACATTTTATTACGTCACCGAGAAAACTCTTCAACGATCGAAGAGAGCATCCCACTAGATTCCTGGCCGTGTTAAGTCAGTGAACATTTTCCAAACTTAGTAATGATCATTTATGTCATTCATTCAAGGTTTTAGAATGCTGTCAAGGGTTGTCAGCGGTTGTCAATTATGTTCTAGCAGTCTTATAAGTATGCCGCTGACTGTTATTTTGATATCGAACAACAGGTTTTATGTCAGATGTTGAGTTGCATGGTAATGTTGGAGTGAGTGTTCATTGTTAAAATCCAAGTTTGACATCAATGATAAAATTCTCAAACATCAAAGAGCCTCTCTGAGACAATGAGCTATTGATGTGGATGTATTTCACAAAAGTTCAACTATTAGTGAGCGTATTAGATGTTGATAGTTTAAATGCATGAACAATTCAAAAAGATTTTTTCAACATTTTGGCTTCTTTAAACAGTTGCCTACGTCGAACAGATATCGAAATAAATATTTACAATACATAATAGCGAATTCAAAATTACATTTTTGTTTAAGGACAATCCCACAATAATAGTATTTAGGGTTTCATTATAAAATTGTGTGTTGGATATTGAGCACAATCATCTATTTCAGTTAGAGATCTTTCCTTAATTTGGGTTTCGTTTAAGTGGTGAAGTGAGTAGTTAGTGTGACTGCTCACATCACAGCCAATGCTCAGCCACCTTCATATGTCAGTCTTACTGAAAGGAGGTTACAGTTAGAAGTATGTGGTAACAGTTAGAAGTAGGGGGTTACAGTTAGAGGTTACAGTTAGAAGTAGGTGGTAACAGTTAGAAGTAGGTGGTTACAGTTAGAGGTTACAGTTAGAAGTAGGTGGTTACAGTTAGAGGTTACAGTTAGAAGTAGGTGGTTACAGTTAGAAGTAGGTGGTTACAGTTAGAGGTTACAGTTAGAAGTATGTGGTAACAGTTAGATGTAGGTGGTTACAGTTAGAGGTAACAGTTAGAAGTATGTGGTTACAGTTAGAAGTAGGTGGTTACAGTTAGATGTAGGTGGTTACAGTTAGAAGTAGGTGGTTACAGTTAGAGGTTACAGTTAGAAGTAGGTGGATACAGTTAGATGTAGGTGGTTACAGTTAGAAGTACGTGGTTACAGTTAGAGGTTACAGTTAGAAGTAGGTGGTTACAGTTAGATGTAGGTGGTTACAGTTAGAAGTAGGTGGTTACAGTTAGAAGTAGGTGGTTACAGTTAGAAGTAGGTGGTTACAGTTAGATGTAGGTGGTTACAGTTAGAGGTTACAGTTAGATGTAGGTGGTTACAGTTAGAGGTTACAGTTAGATGTAGGTGGTTACAGTTACATGTAGGTGGTTACAGTTAGAAGTAGGTGGTTACAGTTAAGAGTAGGTGGTTACAGTTAGAGTTTACAGTTAGATGTAGGTGGTTACAGTTAGAGGTTACAGTTAGATGTAGGTGGTTACAGTTAGATGTAGGTGGTTACAGTTAGAAGTAGGTGGTTACAGTTAGAAGTAGGTGGTTACAGTTAGAGGTTACAGTTAGATGTAGGTGGCTACAGTTAGAAGTTACAGTTAGAAGTAGGTGGTTACAGTTAGAAGTAGGTGGTTACAGTTAGATGTAGGTGGTTACAGTTAGAGGTTCCAGTTAGAAGTAGGTGGTTACAGTTAGAGGTTACAGTTAGAAGTAGGTGGTTACCGTTAGAAGTAGGGGGTTACAGTTAGAGGTTACAGTTAGATGTAGGTGGTTACAGTTAGAGGTTACAGTTAGAAGTAGGTGGTTACAGTTAGAAGTAGGTGGTTACAGTTAGAAGTAGGTGTTTACAGTTAGAAGTAGGTGGTTACAGGTAGAGGTTACAGTTAGATGTAGGTGGTTACAGTTAGAGGTTACAGTTAGATGTAGGTGGTTACAGTTAGAAGTAGGTGGTTACAGTTAGATGTAGGTGGTTACAGTTAGAAGTTACAGTTAGAAGTAGGTGGTTACAGTTAGAAGTAGGTGGTTACAGTTAGAAGTTACAGTTAGAAGTAGGAGGTTACAGTTAGAAGTAGGAGGTTACAGTTAGAAGTAGGTGGTTACAGTTAGAAGTAGGTGGTAACAGTTAGAAGTAGGTGGTTACAGTTAGAAGTAGGTGGTTACAGTTAGAAGTTACAGTTAGAAGTAGGTGGTTACAGTTAGATGTAGGTGGTTACAGTTAGAAGTTACAGTTAGAAGTAGGAGGTTACAGTTAGAAGTAGGTGGTTACAGTTAGAAGTAGGAGGTAACAGTTAGAAGTAGGTGGTTACAGTTAGAAGTAGGTGGTTACAGTTAGAGGTAGGTGGTTACAGTTAGAAGTAGGTGGTTACAGTTAGAAGTAGGTGGTTACAGTTAGAAGTAGGTGGTTGCAGTTAGAAGTAGGTGGTTACAGTTAGAAGTAGGTGGTTACAGTTAGAAGTAGGTGGTTACAGTTAGAAGTTACAGTTAGAAGTAGGTGTTTACAGTTAGAAGTAGGTGGTTATCGTTAGAAGTAGGTGGTTACAGTTAGAAGTTACAGTTAGAAGTAGGTGGTTACAGTTAGAAGTTGGTGGTTACAGTTAGAAGTTATTGTTAGAAGTAGGTGGTTACAGTTAGAAGTAGGTGGTTACAGTTAGAAGTTACAGTTAGAAGTAGGTGTTTATAGTTAGAAGTAGGTGGTTACCGTTAGAAGTAGGTGGTTACAGTTAGAAGTTACAGTTAGAAGTAGGTGGTTACAGTTAGAAGTAGGTGGTTACAGTTAGAAGTTACAGTTAGAAGCAGGTGGTTACAGTTAGAAGTAGGTGGTTACAGTTAGAAGTAGGTGGTTACAGTTAGAAGTTACAGTTAGAAGTAGGTGGTAACAGTTAGAAGTAGGTGGTTACCGTTAGAAGTAGGGGGTTACAGTTTACAGTTAGATGTAGGTGGTTACAGTTAGAGGTTACAGTTAGAAGTAGGTGGTTACAGTTAGAAGTAGGTGGTTACAGTTAGAGGTTACAGTTAGAAGTAGGTAGTTACAGTTAGATGTAGGTGGTTACAGTAAGAGGTTACAGTTAGAGGTTACAGTTAGATGTAGGTGGTTACAGTTAGAGGTTACAGTTAGAAGTAGGTGGTTACAGTTAGTTGTCACACGGTGCTAGTATTGGCATTTGGCTTAATCCTAATAGAATATCACCATTAGTTAAATCCTTAAACCTTGAAACACTAGAGGATAGAAGAACCAAGAGTAAAGTAGCATACATAGTATCTATACATAAAGTAATTAATTCTAATTTAGAAATACAACCCAGAGATATCTTAATGCTACCCTCAGAAAGACATAAGGATAAAAACACCTTTCTTATTCCGTATGCAAGAATAAGCCTCAAATGAGAACTCAGGACTAAACACAAACCACAGATAAGCGTATGACGACGCAATAATCATCTGTATAGAAAGAGCATCTTTAAAAGATAAGATAAGATTTCACTCTGTATAGTAAATGATGTATTTCATTTCTATAGTCTATCTTTTATTATTAATGCATGACACACAGGGGCGTAACGTTGGTACGTGCCACCGTGGGCAAGGTAAATATTGCTTTTATTAGGAGGTAATAATGGCACTATACAATTTTATCTTAGAAATAGAAAGCAAGCTTCATTTCATGAATAAAATTGAATTTGTCTGTTTTACCTCATGGCACAAACTTTTAAGTATCAATGTAGTCAGCAATGTCAATAGCCAGAGTTCGTTTTTGATGTTGTTTATTTTTCCTTAACTTAATTTTATAGATGCTATTTTAAATGTTTGCATTAATTAATCGGCTGTAGCAATTTTAGAATCTATATTTACATTATATACGAGTGTATTATTCGTCAAAAATGACGGACGTTTTCAAAATGAATATATTTAAGCTGAAATCCATTAATTTTGAAAAAAAATATAGATCTACATCAGAATAAAATATAACGTAATAACGAACTTTCATTTGTTTAATTGATTATTTATTTTATTAATTTATTTCTACGTTGAAGAATTTTATTGCCGACGTTCGATAAGAATTATTTTTGGTGCAGTAATTTGGTGCGCTGCTTTCTAAAATTAGTAGCCTTTCGAATGGACGGACGGGATACAGCAAATCATGTATATTGATAATTCACCAGAACAAGCACAAGACGAGTGCAAATAATTATGACGAATGACCCTCGCTAGGATCGGCCAATCACAGTTTACGGTTGGCTATCTAGGGTGGTGCAGGGTTGGGGGGAAGGTAGCTAACCGCAGTCCGCATATCTCGAGATAAACAATGCTTTACTGGCCCCCCTCCCTCCCCGACGTTCACTCGCGTTGTTCTGATTTATTAGTGATATAGTTCGTTTTTTCCCCACTTTATTTGCACTGTCTATGAACGCGCGTGTCAATTTTACTTAATATTATTTTAGGCAGGGCATACATATCTTAATAAACACGAATAAATCAACTAGTCTTGAATTCATTAATTATTTATGTTTACTCTCTTGAGAATATCATCTGCGATATTTTGAATACTCTCATTTGAAGGCAGCAATTCAAAGTCTAGTAGATTATCTGGAGTACGAAAATCATAACTTTTCTAAATTGTACGATGATAAAAATATATTTAAAAATAATAATCGGCATCCTTTCGTATCCCAAGACGATGGTGCATCACCGTTGGTCTAAATTCTATATCTCTGCCAAAGCATCAAGTAAGTTTCTACAGTTATCTCATCCAATGAAGAATACAACTTCCTTCTCAACTAATTTTCCTCATACCATGGACACATTTTCGCTTCGATCACCAAATCATTGTTCTCTCGTTCTTTAGAACTTAAAGTTCGATTAAAAGGACGACGTCTCCACATACAATTTTATTAAATGTCATAGCATCCTTTAGTATACCATTACTTTCTCTGTGAGCAGTAGCATTGGTATCAGAAAAAAATTATATCCAATAAGGTTTGGTAGCTGACTAATTCACATGAAATAGGATAGTTCCTTTATTTCTCTTATTAATTTATTTATTATGCTTTTCTTTTATTGCGATAAAAAGCTCGAATTTAAAAAAAATAAAATTTTCATTACTAGAAACTATTTAAGTACTAGAAATTTGCCGCCCCTGGTGAAGTGCCGCCCGAGGTATTCCCAACTGCACCCCTCACTACACCACTGAGCTCCACCAAAGGACATAAAGAATTTGGATAGTATCAAATCAGCTGTCAATAATGATATATGATGACAAGATTTTGTCACAAACATAAACATAATGTTACAAACATAAACAAACTGTCACAAACATAAACAAACTGTCACAAACATAAACAAACTGTCACAAACATAAACAAACTGTCACAAATGACATTATTTCTACCCAGCTAGAAGTTTGGTGATGTCTTCAACATTCAGTCACGTGAAAATAATAATAAAAATATTATTTATAATTATAAAAGTTGACACAAACAAGATAAATATCAACATTTCAAACATGCATGTATCGTATAAGAGAAGTCTTTCACTGATCACTAGTTTAACATCAGACATCCCGATAAGTGATGTCCAATAAACGCGTCTTTACAATCTTTACAAGTGTCTGGTATTGAAATCCATTTTCACTTATGTGAGCCACTTTGCCATGAGTTCCACTCGAGTGATGGACGAGATTGAAATGTAGTAGTGTTGGCAGTGTCTCCCTGACATGGGTTAGATGATGAGGGAGGGGGGAACAGAGTTGGGAGAGAGAACAAAGTAGGTCGAATGTAAGGGTAAATCTGTGACCTTGTATTCAATGGTATGGTCTGTGACAATGTTCTCGTTGGTATGGTCTGTGACAATGTTCTCGTTGGTATGGTCTGTGACAATGTTCTCGTTGGTAGGATCTGTGACAATGTTCTCGTTGAAATGATCTGTGACAATGTTCTCGTTGGAAAGATCTGTGACAATGTTCTCGTTGGTATGATCTGTGACAATGTTCTCGTTGGTATGATCTGTGGCAATGTTCTCGTTGAAATGATCTGTGACAATGTTCTCGTTGGTATGATCTGTGACAATGTTCTCGTTGGTATGATCTGTAACAATGTTCTCGCTTGTATGATCTGTGACAATGTTCTCGTTGGTATGATCTGTGACAATGTTCTCGTTGGTAAGATCTCTGACAATGTTCTAGTTGGTATGATCTGTGATAATGCTGTTATTAGTTTGTCTAAGAATGTGGGACTTCTAAGTAGATAGAATTTGGGAGGATAAAGTGGGTAGAATGTGACAAAACAAAGTGGGTGGAATGAGACAAAACAAAGTGGGTACAATGTGATTTAACAAAGTGGGTAGAATGTGACTAAATAAAGTGGATAGAATATGACTAAACAAAGTGGGTAGAATTTGACTAAACAAAGTGGATAAGATGTGACTAAACAAAGTGTTTAGAATGTGAGTAAACAAATTAGGTACAATGTGATTTAACAAAGTGGGTAGAATGTGACTAAACAAAGTGGGTAGAATGTGACTAAACAAAGTGGGTAGAATGTGATTAAACAAAGTGTGTGGAATGTGACTAAACAAAGTGGGTAGACTGTGACAAAACAAAGTGGGTAGAATGTGACTAAACAAAGTGGGTAGAATGTGACTAAACAAAGTTGATAGAATGTGACTAAACAAAGTGGGTAGAATGTGACTAAACAAAGTGGGTAGAATGTGACTAAACAAAGTGGGTAGAATGTGACTAAACAAAGTGTGTGGAATGTGACTAAACAAAGTGGGTAGAATGTGACAAAACAAAGTGGGTAGAATGTGACTAAACAAAGTGGGTAGAATGTGACTAAACAAAGTTGGTAGAATGTGACTAAACAAAATGGGTAGAATGTGACTAAACAAAGTGGGTAGAATGTGACTAAATAAAATGGGTAGAATGTGACTAAACAAAGTGTATAGAATGTGACTAAACAAAGTGGGTAGAATGTGACTAAACAAAATGGTTAGAATGTAGGAGAATAAAGTGTGTAGAATGTGACTAAACAAAGTGGTTAGAATGTAGGAGAATAAAGTGTGTAGAATGTGACTAAACAAAGTTGTTAGAATGTAGGAGAATAAAGTGTGTAGAATGTGACTAAACAAAGTGGTTAGAATGTAGGAGAATAAAGTGTGTAGAATATGACTAAACAAAGTGGTTAGAATGTAGGAGAATAAAGTGTGTAGAATGTGACTAAACAAAGTGGTTAGAATGTAGGAGAATAAAGTGATAAAGTGTGTAGAATGTGACTAAACAAAGTGGTTAGAATGTAGGAGAATAAAGTGTGTAGAATGTGACTAAATAACGTGGTTAGAATGTAGGAGAATAAAGTGTGTAGAATGTGACTAAACAAGGGGGTACAATGTAGGAGGATAAAGTGGACAGAAAGTTGACCTTATTTTCATATCAGTTGATCTTTTGCAACTCACACGTTGGTATTGAATGTTATCTCCAGTGTTTACAAACCTTTTTTTTTTTAGACATGCCACATCGAAAGTTATACATCGTTTAATAATTAAATACTATATACTGTAAAGGTTTGTTTACTGAAGGCAGGGCCGCCGCCAGAGGGTGAATCCACGAACTTATTCAGGGGCCCCAATGGCAGGGGGGGGGCCGTCAACCACGCTTGTTTTTAATGTAATGCTGATGCGGTGTGCGTAGATATATGTTCGGACGATTATTCAAGTGACATGTAACAAAAAAAGTTTTAAAATTTAGCTTACAATGACAATTGGCGGAAAAAATTTCTGCATAAAAGTGGTTAGCTAAAGATTTTCTTTGGAATTTCGTGTTTTACGTCACATTTTTCTAAAAATAATATATTTTAGTCATCAAATCTATATATTTAATTCTTTACATGGTCCAACCATGCAGGACAAGAAGCTGCCTGGCCTCTGGCCCCACCGACCAGTTGCGTAGCTAATGGGAACGGTGGGGCGGTCCACCCCTGGCGTCACTCATTTAGAGAGTGGCATCTGAAAGACAAAAACCCTTACCAACAACCACTCCTTTTCCTTTGAAGGGGGTAAATAGAGGTGAAACAAAAATATTTTTAATTTCGAGTCTTAATTAACGGATTCACGCAACATTTGTTTGATTACATTGAGGTTTTTATTATTAATGCAAACCGTTCAAAAATTAAAATAGCTCAAAAAAGTTAACGATTTTTTGGAAAATTAAGCGGTAATCGTTAGAAATGGTGGTTTTATAAGAAAACTGCACCAAAAAAAAAAAAAAGAAAAAAAGACAACGACATATCACAGCGGGGCCAAATAATATGTACGATGAATATCGCCACGACAATTTTTTGGGTGGCATTTTGACATGCACAGAATAATGTGCTAACATGTACCTACATGACACGGTGTTTCAAATAATGTGTTTAACTTGCAAATAGTAATTTATATTACTGTTTCAGTTTTAGAAAATTATTGTAAGGTAATTTACTAAAAAAATTAGTTTATTTTGTGTTTATTGCATTAAAGTAGCACACATCACTTGTGTTTTTATTAAAATTATAATACAGTTATTTATTAAAAATGTTACGTCTATGAAATTAAAGTAAATTGTAAATAATTTTGAATTGGTCTATGTTATGGAGAATTATTAAGGTTTATGGCAAGAACGTGAAAATATTCAAAATTCTCCTCTAATACTTATTAATAAACACCGCAATAACATAAACCATTTCGAAAAAGACATAGATCTACTTAAAAATGTCAAGTGTCTTGGAAAAAATGACATCAGAAGAAGTAACTAGTAAAACGAGATCAGATGCTGGAATTTTACTCTGTTCAATGCAATCTTTTTATTTTCATTTGTATCTCAATAAAAATCCGTTAAAATAAAATAATACAAACCAGTTTCTTGGAACAAAGGTTTGTGCTAATACAACTCGATGTTATAGATGATAGAGAGCTGGAGGTATCAACTGAACCCCGAGTTAGAATGAGAAAAGGTATTAGTGGGGAAAATTCAGACAACGGGGATCTATCTTTAGAGCAAGTCGTACAACGAAAAATGTTTTTATCCATAGATGTAATTTTAAAAGAAAATAATAGAACTCGCTGATGAGTTGCATGTCCTTGCAAGAAAATACTCGTGTTCAATACCATATAACTTATTATAACCTACTAGATCTACATGAAAATTGTTAACACCAAATAAATTTCGTTATTACCCTTGTTAAAAAGCAGTTCAATATTTAAAGAAAAAGGTTCCAGGTTTTTATGGCTGCACACAGGTAAATTGCGGGCCATATCCAGCTTAGAATGCAAAAAGAGTTGAGCGAGGCCCAGTTTGGGTAGGGATGAGGTATTAATAAGGATAATAAGTGAAAATTAAGATAGGATGGGCCTATGAAGCCACCTCGGCCGCAAAGGTTGCAGTGGCCTAAGACCAGCCTTGGCTTTACCTACACTACAGGAGGCATTATGTTAAAAAATCATGTTAAGCCTGGTCCCTTTTGGAACCCAGGACGTGTTAGCGCATTTTCGTATTATGTATCAGTACTTATGTTAGATATCAGCATTATGTAGTTATCAGTAATTGTGTTTAGATTTTAGACATATTTTTATGAATTTTCTTGTGTAATGAATATACCTGACATTTTTAAATTTAAAAGTCATTTCTTTACATTTTAAAATTTTTTATTTTCTCTTTAACCTAACTACAAGTCACCACATATGATGAAGTAAAACTCTCTAAACTTTTACACATATTTTAATGACGTCAACTAAAAAAAACACTAATTAATTCTTTTGCACGATTTCACACCACTCTTGAATGCTTGAAAAACTATGTATTCGACTTCCGGCAATGGCGCCCGTTCCTTGTGCCAGTGTTAACTCTCGATTCGCAAAGTTTTTTGGTAGTTTTAACGGGGTTTTTTAACGGATCGAGTAACTGAGTGTTGATGCACCAATGGCAGGTCAGGACATACAAAAAACATATATACATCATGGGTCTAGGACTTATGGATCCTGTGATCATGGTGATGACAGACAGACGGACAAAACGGGGGCAATAGCGATTTCGACATCTCGAAAATGCGCTAAAAATNAGGGAATCCCCCTTGATCTATTAAAATATATTCAACAGTATAGATTGGTACATTCTTTACCCAACATAATTTTGCTATCATTTTTTTTAACATTATTGCTATCAGTGTATCTAGTGTTGAAAGGAACTTCTCAAAACTTCAGTTGATTAAAAAAAAATTATCTTCGTTCCACAATGAGTAATATCAGAATATAAAATCTTGCAATATTATCCATAGAACAAGATATTACAAATAATTCAAATTTTGAAAACATAACACAACACATGATTTTCTATTATGAAAGTTAGGTAAATAAATGTATAAATATGTTAACGAACTAATGAATACAATTTATTTGCTTATAAAATAATAAATTTATAAATAAAAAATAAAAGCATATTATTAGTTAATGTTTGTTTTGGGTGTGAATTTGGAATATGTTTTGTCTCATTTGGCGTTTGTTTGTTTTGTCTAGGGTGTCACAAGCGTCCCTAAAACTTATATTTTTAACTGCTTGCTCCTAGATTCATACACAATACTGTTACACAGAAACAAAGGCACCGCTAGAAGGACAACAAACTTTAATGGAGTCTCCTTGCAACAACAACGAACACACCAAAACTCCTCTCCATTTCTACACATCTATCCATGACGTCAACAACACAATCACTTTGCACGCTTTCGCACCATTAACTTTTAATACCACAAAAGCAAACATCAAACATACCACCGTGCGCAACTCACAACAACAAGTTACAAGGGCAAATTGGTCATCTGTGACATAGGAGGGGGACCTGCAACATAATTTTTTTTTTGGTGGCATTTAAAA
Source organism: Radix auricularia (assembly GCA_002072015.1). Taxonomy (NCBI): domain Eukaryota; kingdom Metazoa; phylum Mollusca; class Gastropoda; family Lymnaeidae; genus Radix; species Radix auricularia. Next base: position 372,342 of record MUZC01004452.1, read on the forward strand.
AGATTATCTTGTATTTTTATAAATGTGTGTTTATGGGTATATCATCTTATGCGGCCTCTTTAATAACTGCTTACATAAATAGAGCATGCAATGGTGAACATTTTCCCCACCTTTTACAGTGTACTTCGTTACAATTAAAATATTTTTTTCAATGTGACATCACGAAGATCCCCCCCCCCGACATAAAAACCTTAAAGACGTAACATTTTTTTATCATTTAATTTTTTTAGTGTAAGGCTGCACTCTAATATCGTAACACGCGTGAAGACATGTAAAATTTCATTAATTAAAATGTTAGTAATCATATATTTAAGAGAACATTTTATTTTAAGTTGGGCGTTTTGATGTGACGTCAAATGATTGACACCACACTCCCCCATGCGTGACGTCATTTATGGACGGCCCCTAAAAGGGCGGCAAATTTGGAGACCGCCCCGGGCGGCAAATGCTCCAACTACGCCACTGCCACCGACCAATCAGATTGCAAGAAAAGGTAGTAACAATTCAACATTTCGTTGAATTTTAAGTCAATCACTATGTTCTTTCGGAACAACAAATTATATGTAATTTATAGTGTAATGGTTATAACATTCGCCTAACACGCGGAGGTCGCAGGTACAATCCCCGGCTAAGACTTTCCGTTTTTATTTTTTAAAATGTTTGTGTTTGTGCCCGTTCATTTCCCACTATCTTTTCCATCACCATAACAAGCACAAGACGAGTGGGAATAAGCTTGACGAATGACCTTTGTCAGGCTATGCAAATTAATTTATGGTTGCCAAGCTAGGGTGATACATGGTTGGGGGGTGGCAAGTAGCTAACCACAGTGCACATTTTTCCTTTATCGTTATCGGCATCCTTCCGTCTCGCGAGACGATGGTGCATCACCGTTGGGTTGGGTTGCATTTTCTCGAGTGGCTGTGCAGTCCTTATCAACAAGAGTTTCAGTTATCCCCGCATCCAAGGTTCATTCGCATTGATCTGATTTCATCGTGATGTAGTTTGTGTCTGTTCACACCTCCACACACACTTTCTTTGCACTATCTATGGGCAAATCTGCGTCGTATGACGCGCCGTGGGCAGCTAGTACGCCATAGCCATGTCTTCCGGTGACTCTCTTACTTATTTGAGTAGATTTAAATATTGGATATTTTTTTTCATCAATTATTACGACCCGGTAAGCTGTGACTGACTTGTTCTAAACCAACGTCAATACTGAAGTTTAGTTGATAGTTTTATAGTTATACAATTTCTTAAATCTTTGCAGCAGCACTGTCTTTATTTCAGCTTTACTATTTACGGAATATTAATGTCTTCAAATAAATTAATAAAACTCTTGACAATAAATAAACATTTTAATTTTCATTATGATAATACATTGGCCTTTTAAAGTAAGTTAAGTGTAAATTATGAAATATATATATGTAATATATAAAATGTATTCTTAACTAATAGCGACATAAAGGTTACCAAATTTTATAGCTTCATGCATTCAATTTATTTTTAAAAATTTACTTTGTTGTTATACATATAATTATTGATTAAAAAATTTAATTCAACATATTTTTAATTAAAATCCTATAAACATGTTTTATTTTCTCTTTTAAATTTGGCGGAAGACTAATTATTTTTTTCAACTTTTCAAAAGGACTGTTAACAAACGTTTTTATTTTTTTGACAATAAATATTTAAAAAAAAAGAATTAAGTTATTTATAATTTTGTCGATTAGAATGTGATTGGCTTCTGAAATTTTGGTGCAGTTATTTTTAAAATAAAAGTTATTGACAAAAAAAACGGGGGAAAATAAAAAATTATTGGTCATCTTTTTTTAAAAGTAAAATATATAGTGTATGAAAAAAAAGGGGGCGGGGGACTTAAACAATTCACCAGAAAAAATGATAACTCGACTTCTCTTGTTCAACATGATATTGGTGTTTTAAAAAAGCTTAGAGCTGGCCCTTTAAAATGATATATGATTTAGAGTTTTATGACAATTTTTAATGTTTTTTGGTCAAATTACCTAGGATGTTATGTGGCAGCGTGACCACATATTAGTCTTATAATGATAAATTGATAATTGCATTTGTAATGTTAAGTTATTAAGAAATGTACAAAGTATTATGTTGTGTTATAATCATGTAAACAGGGTATTGTCATTACGGTTTTAGAAACTTAATACTTTAATAACTATTGGAGTGCGTGGTCAGTAACAGGTGTAATACGAGACGCCATTAACCAGATTCATTTTGTTGGCATCATTCCGTCTCCCCTTTGGTCTGAGGTGCATTTCCTCGTGTGGCTGTGCAGTCGTATCATTTAGGACAGTCTTTACCACAGTTTCTACTAAAAAATTATGAGATGCCCAATGTTTTGGCCTTTCTCCTATCTGTCTATAGCCTCCTCCATCATTCGCTCCTCGGCTACTATGACGCCTTCCTTTACATCTGTGCGCCATGTAGATCAGTCTTCTGCTTTACACACCCAGTCGCGTGTGCGGATTCTGGCTGCTTTTATGTCTCTTTGGCATAGTGGCATCTGCTGCTCTCGGCATTTTTCCTGGAGCTGCCTTATGGAGAACACCATGTCTATAGTTGACCGACCAGCCCGGAACCGCACAGAGATTCTGGATAAACTTGGGAGGCTAAGCTTTGTAATCGCTTTAGTATGACACGGGCAAAGGCCCATCTATTACAATATGAAGGAGTGATATATTGTTTTGTTGCAGTCACTTCTATCACCCTTTTTGTTATAAAATGTCACTATATTTGCATGTGTTAGGTCCTGGGGAATATAGCAATGTTCCCAGCAGAGGTTCATAAGCTCGTGGAAAGTTTGTAGTAAAGCTGTCTTGCCACTCTTTAAAGCTTCTGTTAGGCCTACATTCCCAGGGTTTTTCCACAAGCTAGGCAGTCAATTGCTTTGGTTAGCTCTTCCTGTGTGGGCACGACATCAAGTTCTCACAAGGCCACTATAGGTCATCTAGAGTGGTGCTGGAGACTGTGGTAATTGTTGCATACAGTTCCAGATAATGCTCAACCCACCTTTTTAGGTGCGCTGTTTTGACTTGGACTTTAGGGGGCAACCTTGCAAGCCAATGCGCCGGTTACTTTATTGATATTTTCGTACATGACTTTAGCATTCCCCATGTCTGCAGCTGACTGTATGTTGTAGCAGAGGTTAAACCAGTAGGTATTGCCGCATTCACGTGCGACCATTTAGGCATTGACTTGGCTGCTTTTAAGGCGTGAGGCCTCTTGGGTGTAGGCTTTTTCTTTTAAGTCTTAAGAGCCTTCCTGTTGCTTCAGTGAGAGGTTTTATCTCGTCCAAATGTGTATCAAACCAGTCTGTGTTTTTTTGGATTTTTTTTACCATGGGGGGCCCACACGTACTCACTTTTCAGGGGCCCCAAAATTTCTAGCGTCGGCCCTGACTGAAGGGTTTGAGGAAACGCATTACCATGATATTGGTGGGGAAAGACAATAAATACTTTTTCTGAACTTAAATTAAATTAAACAACAATTTTGAGGAAACATTTTCTACACTATTTATTGTTTTACTTTAATAGGAGATTATTTTTTTATTTATAGATCCAATTATTTTATTTACAATATGTTAAATCTGTTGTTGTAAATAGGAAAAAATAGTTGTTTTTCGTGTAAGCACCTTTAGTTCAACATGGGTATTTGATTTCTTTTACCTCACAAAGCCATGACATCGCTCATTTAGCTTACGGGTAAATAGTTTTAAGAGTCTCATCATGTTTGTTTGTTTGATCTTCTGGAGGCTGTATATTTGAAATGAGAAACAAATTCACTCATAGAAGGTGCACTATCGTATTTGGAGCATCAATTCCTTTCAAATCAGTTGATAGAATTTTCACAATTATGAAAGTTCATGTAAACCTATATTAATAATTTCACATCTTTGAACCAATGAAATTTTCAAAATGCTTGTTATAAAAATATTTCAGAGTTATTTCAATACAGGAAATGAAATCGTTGCATTGTACCCGTAGGAATTTATATTTGTTGACGTTGGTGATTAATTATATATTTTTTTCAAATATATCTGATTATTAACTAAACTATCAAATGCCTCCCCATCCACCAATAAAAATACTTTATAGAAGGTTTGTCACTTTACTCAAATGTCGCAAAAGAATAAATGGGTCCCTTGAACATTTTCAAGCAAGTCCATTATAACGATATCGCTTATCTAGTGTGAAGTAAAAGTATATCTAACATTGTTAGCATTTTGTTTTCGCTAAAAGCTTGAACCGACGTTCACATTTGGCATTAGCTTTTAATATGAATTTAATATTTCAGGCAACATTTTTTTTCTCACTAAATTTCCCCAAAGAATAAGAGAACGCTGACTTTGTATCTAGCAGTAATCTACAACTTGGTCCCCATCTTTCATCAATTGTAAGCGGCCATTTTACTTGACCATCTTTTTCAGCGCACAATTTTATGTTTTCATGGTTATATAATGATGTCTTAGAAATTGTTGTGTTTATTATATAAATGTTCGTTGTAGATCTAGTGGTGCTTTCAAATGACTAACATCTAAGTAAATGTTCTATTATAAACATCTTTATTGTTGTGACTTAAAGACGCAGATTCCTTCACCAAAGTACCAATAATTTATCTTAAGTTACAAAACCAACCGGTTAATCACTTTGAAGTTGATTCTTTTAAATGTTCTCAGAGTTTTCTTGTTGAAAATATTTGTATCAACAAGTTGTTATTTCAATATCTTCACTGATTTCTATTTTGTTACTGAGTGACTTAGATTGACTCATTGTCATCTTTTATGATAACCTTTTAATAAACTCTGATGTTGATTGTTTGATTACATTCTTTCATAGATCGTATTTTCCCGACTTAAGTGATTAGTGACTAATTTTGATATCTAAATTTAAGAGTAAGATTGACTTTGACATTATGGGCAGTAGCTTGAGATTGTAATGGTACTCAATCCTTCAAAAATTATTTCTAGCATCACCGAGATGACAAATGGGCAACATTACTATTTTAAATAACAATGTCATATACAAAGTCATATACACCTTTCAGGTTTTTAAATAATTGTTTTAGGTTTATTTCCCAAAAGAATTGGTTCCGTTACTAAATTAAACCAATAACAGCTGTAAAGTATTATATACATATATATGTGAATCATTTAATTGATAGGGAATGAAACAAAACAAGACGAAAAATACAACCAAAGCGTCTCTGGATTTTAAAAGCCTAACATGGGATCACCCAGAGGCGTGGCTAGGATATTTTGTGCCTGGGCCAAACTATAAAATTGACCACCATCTCCCTCTGTTTATAACCCTACTTTACTTACAATGTAGCAGTCGCCTTATTTGAGTGGCCCAGTACCTCGGCTCCCAGAGGTATATGTATCCAACAACCCCCACTCCTTGCTACACCTCTGTAAACACCACAGACAATATCACACTCTGTAGCAGTAGAAACAATATCAAAGGGAGGCAATCGTAATTACAGATGAATGTTTGAGTTTTGGATAATACTGACACTGACTCTACTTTTTGTGGGTCACGGCAGAAAGAGGGCGTGGGGGAGGGACTTTGGTTTGCTAGCGGACTAATCTAAGACTAATGTTTTGCACTACATCTTATCTCATGCAGACGCTCCTTCTGCACATAACTTTAAAAGATGTTTGATTACAAGTTACCATTGATAGTCTCAAGTTCAAATTTATAACCTTAAAATGGAATAATTAAAAGTCAATGCTAAAAAATGGCGCATTATTCTGTTACACAAATTAAACCATTCCTCGTGTATTCCTCTGTTTGAAAAAGAACAACACTTTGATAATATAGCAATACGGAGCCGTCTCACAGCTTTGACTTATTTTGAACAAAGTGGTTCCCTAAACACCTTTTTTTATTTCTTTGTATTTGCTTCATGATTAAAGTATATCCAATTGATTAATCCGCTAAACCAAATTACGACAATTCCAAAGTGTACCTCAGTGGCGTAGCGAGTGGGTGCAGGGGGACATATGTACCCGGGCGCCACGTTAAGGGGCGCCAAAATGAGTATTAAAACTCATTAAATAAATAAATTTTGAAGTAAACTAATGTACTAATACGTTTGCAAGATTGAATTTTGGTGCCCAGAAAATATCTTCATTACAAACCATTTGACAAGCATGATTTTGGCACCCCACATTTAGCGTTAAGGTGGGCCATTCTACTCATAAATAAATGACACATCCACAATGTAGGATTCTCATGGAGTTTTTATAATATAAAAAACCAAATGAGTTGCAGGGAGTGAAGACTAGGGGAGCAGTAAGAGACAAAGTCGATTCTATTAAAAGATCAGACAGAGATGACACTAACATGTTCCAGGTGGTCCGTGAGCAAAGCATGAAATGTACGCCCTGTAAGTAAAAGAATTAACTCAGACCTAAAATATATTTTTGACCTGGCCATAATAGTTTTTAAATTTTATCAAAGCTCGTCCATTAAATTCTCGTCTCTTGCTTCCTCATGTTCGACTAAGAATCTTGAACACTAACAGTTACTGATGTATATTGAAGTTCGCTGGTTATCAGACTGTTTGAATTACGTGATGACGTAAGAGAGTTTCTTGTAAGAAAACTCAAAGCTTGTTGATCATTTGAACCATGGCTTATGGGTTGCTGTTCTGGCTTACTTGGCTATAATGTTTGAAGAACTCAATCAACTAAATTTAACCCTTGCCAGCACCGCGGCTCGAACTCACGACTCGAGTTCTTGCAGCGGTTTGGTAGTCCAACGCTAGTCCAACGCCCTACCACTGCTTTTACGAAAAAGCAAAAAGCTTAATCTTTTGTCAACGTGATTGACGAGTTTGCGACATTCCAATCAAGGAGGATCAATTTATTTTAGAATATGTCTGTTCGAGTCATATATAGATTTCTATAAGGGCATCGCTAGGCTTGGTGTAACCCGGGGCGGAAGATCATGGTGACTACCCTTCACGACTTAAAGGGGCGTCCAGGAATGACGTCACGTGAGGTTGCCGATTCGGCCCCCCCCCCGCGTCATACTTTGTCACAAAAACTTAGACCCACACTTAGATGTCACAAAGCTTTGAATCCCCCCAAGCCGTATCTCCTAAATAAAAATTATCAAGTGGCAAGTTATTTTTTGTCATTTAAAAATGTATTTAGTGTAAGTCTGCACTCTAATATCGTAACACGCGTGAAACCATTGAAAACTTTATTAAATAAATTGTTTACAATCAAATATTTAAGTGGAACTTTATTTAAAGTTGCACATTTTTGTTGTAACGTTACATTTTTAAACACCCCCTCCCTCTTGTCACATATCGTTATAGATGCGGGGCACCCTCCCCCTATGCACGTGACGTCATTTATGCATGGCCCCAAATCCCTAGAACTCATCTTGTCTTCCAGTGGCTAATAAAGGGAACATACATAATTTTAAACTTTTGTCACCTGGTAACACTATAAATCAGCCCTTTCCTTCCCTTCAAGGGATGTATTTTTATTTCTTTACCACATGAAAAGCACAGTGAGTATAACAGATAAACAGCTACGTGGGGATCAATGTTCCCTCTGAGGTTTGCCGGTTGTTGTGCTAATTAAAAAAAAAAACGCATGTTCAATGTTTAACATAACAGAGTACCATTTTTTGTGTTCAAAATTTTGACATGTCACAAAAATGCATGCACCAATTGGATCGATGTACATTAAGTAACACATTTCTTTATCAAAATAATATATTAGATTATATTAAAATAAACAAGAATTATAAATGTGTATTTCTGTTCATCTGTTCAACTGTATTTATCGTGCATAAATAAACGAAATGCCAACCTACCCATTAGTCGCTAATCTATTCTGGGGCGATCTGGCGTCTGTCTTTCAACGAGATCCAGATTTTATTGACTTCGTCAAGGTTGATCCGATGTCTTTCATTCTGACAAGATTTAATCCTCATGGGCAAGTCTAAATGTAACTCTTCCAACATATTTCTATATTTTACTTTTTTAGAATTCATTAGGCTAAATCCACATTCGAAATCAGCGCTCGATGCAAGAAATGTGACACAAATATCCAACAGAATGACAAAGTCGCTGATCTATTCTACAGTCATGGCAAACTGAATGATGAATCACCTTGTCAAAAGTCTGCATCAACCCACATTTTATTTTTCTCCGCTAGCATTAATCATAAATTTAAATTGCTATACTGATCCGTAAGTTTCTGCAAAATGTCTTCATAGCTTTTAAATAATCCTTCTTATTTAAAACTATGGCACTAAGTTCTTCTTGTCAGAAATTTGACGTGTCGACTATCGCTTACAACGATATATGTCATAGCATCAAGTCGATATAATTTAAAAAAAAAACGATAGTTCACGTGCCAACTCAGACATTCAACGAATTTGAGAATGGGACTATGTTTTCACACTGATAGCCTGAAAACATTTTAGCGACCTCTACACTATGGCGGATTAAGGGGTGGGGGGGGGGGCTGAGCGGGCTAAAGCCAGGGACCCTCGACGGTTTAGGGGCCCCCAAACTTTTTATATTTATAATAAAAGTGTACAAATATTTGCACGGACCCTTGAAAAAATTAAAAATTAAATAAATTTATAAATATAAACTATACAGTAGTATACAACTGATCGCGATTTAGACTTGATACAGTGTTGCGAAGTCTAAGTGCCAGATATTCCCTGGCAGGAGTAAAAAAAATTCCCAAATTGTGCTAAAAATTCCCACATGCATTAAAAACTTGAGAAAAAACCTGAAAAGTGGCTACTTGAATTAAATGCTTTCGCAACCATTTTAATGACTTTGGCCTTCCAAATTAAAAAATAATAAATATTTATGCATTTTTAAAGTCTACTTTTAATAGAACACTTTCACTTTTTATTTAACCTTTACGTTTTGATTTAAAAAATTGGCTTCAAAGCAAAAACATAAATTATACTTTTAAATATTAACATAATGAAGTTTAAAAAAAGTTTTTTTGGATACTCCTGTAACTAACCTGTAATTTAAAATTTGTCTGTGATTGATACACATACTTTTTAAAAATGAATGCTTTGAAATTTATTAATAATGAATCAATCATACATGGTTACATAGATTGTTATATGTTTACATATTATTAATGATTTGGTCCTTTATATGTAACAAACATTTTATGATAATTCGGGCTCAGAATAATTAATTATATTATTTAATAGTAATACATTTACACTATCTAACCTTAAACTGTCTACAGTCAGTAACAATGTTGGGGAAACCTAGCCAAAACGTCAGGAAAAAAACCTAGATCCAAAATAAAAAACCTAGACACGCTAAAAAAACAACAACATATGACGTCAAAGAGCCTCCCACCAACACACAAAAAAAAAGTATTTCTTTTTTGGAAATGAGTGTGTTTCAAATTATTTTATTTTCATTCAAGAATGTATTTAATTTTTTTTTCTTAAATTGTCAATCTAAAAAATTCCCATATTTTAGGCAAAATCCTTATAAATTTCCAAATCCCCATTTTTAAAAATTCGGCTAAAAAATTCATACGATTCCGGAAATTTCCCACGACTTCGCAACAGTGCCTGTTAGTGTTGATAATCGATAAAACGTGATTTAATTGGCTCACTTATAGAACATGGTATAAAGTATAGTCTATATATTTCAAATTTCATATTTATAGAAATTCCGCTGGCCGTGTGGAGAGAGCACAGGCGCGTGATGCAACCAGTGTGGATTTCGATTTCCAGCAGGGGGGAGTGGGGTTTGATTCCCAGCAGTGGAAAATACATTTTTCTTTTCACACTCAATTGTAACATATCGCAAAAACTTGAAACAGTTATATCTTCGTGCGTGTCACCCTAAAAACAACTCCAATTGTTTTGATTAAAATATCACACCGGCTTGTTGGTGACATCAAAGTCTTCTTTGTAAGTTGTCGGAGTGATATTAAAGTATTTGTTCTGCTTCAGGCTAGTCACCAATGTCAATTATTTTTTTAAAGGGAGTGTTTGATATTTTCAATGCATTAACTTTAAACGAATGAGTTGAATTATGTTGTTAGTGTCTGTTTGCTGTATGTTAGAAATGGAAGAAACATTCTGGACATTTAAACTTGTTTTCATAATTGGATTTTAACGAAAGCTGCGACTGTGTCCCAGGTAGAATAAGAGATAAAATTGCTACTAACTTTTCTGGTAAAGGCGCAGAAACTCTAATTTTTTCCCTATTGATAATTGTGACATGATAACTCAAAACTCTTGCACGGAATCTGACAGATAGCTGCGCGGCCGTGCAGCTTAAAGGGAACATTGGTAAGGATGGCAACTACGAACCGGAGAACTACCTATACATAAACATGCATATCTATGCTTGAACACTTTAAAAATATATTCATTTAAAAAATATAACTCAAAGACATTAAGTTCATAATTTTCTTCTGAAACTAAAAATAACAACAACAAAACCCATCTTTTGATTTTTTTAAAATAGAAAGATCGTATTCTTCGCCCCCATCCATCTGACGTGGTATGAAGAGGGAGTGGGATCCGTCCATGATGTCAATACTTCAAAGCTCAGTTTTTAAAAAAAAAAAAATATCTTTTACAACAGAAGACCTTTTCTTAAAAAAAAAATCTCTCTCTGGTGCTGGTGTTTTTTTTTGTTTTGTTTTTTTTTGGGATGGTTTTATTATTGTAAGCTTATTGATGAAAAGAGGGAGTGTGATTTGTCCTTGATGTGAATAAAAAGTTTCGGCGTTTAACGTATTTTTATTGTTTCCTTATTTCTTTCTATATAAAAAATGTGTCTCTTTTTTCTGACGTAAAATGTAACACAGTGAAAATTTATCCTTTGGTGTCACCCCCTAATGGTGTCACCCGGGGCGGCCCGCCCCCGCCCCCCTAGCGACGCCACTGGATTTCTAATTAGCAGAGTTTATAATCGTATAGAGAACTGTTAGTCTGTATTCTATTTCAATAAAATACCTGAAGCTTCGAAAATGAACCATATAAAACGTAAAATTTAGAATTTTTCTTGGGGGCTCAGCAAATTTTGTGTCATGTCCCCGGGCGCACATGACACTCGCTACGCCACTTGTGTACCGACAATAAGCTCATGTACAAACTCATACAAATAATAGTGAATAGGATCGTGTTGCTTTCCCATACAAACATACATTTATTTGTTTATCAACAACCTTTTACAGATCGTCTTTATCGGACAGTCCAGTGCTGTCATCTGGTGAAGGGGTGATCTCAGTGGCCTCCTCTGTCAAGGACCCCGGCTGAATCTCGTCAATTAATTGGTTACTGATTATGTCATTGAAGTCGCCATCAATGTCTGTGAGGTCATCTTGACTTTTTGGTGACATTGGGGGCTGTATACCATTAACACATCGACAGACGATGGGAAGACTGGCCAGAATGAAACTTGCATTATAACGACTACTGGTGTTGTAAACCAGCACTGATACGGTCCGTCTAATCATAGTACATTTACAATTACAACTGCTCTTTGTCGTGTTGACAGTCCTGTTGAGATAACCATTGTGTCATTATAAATGTTAGTTACAGAGTGGAAAATGTAGATCTAAATGGTGAAACTTTGAACAAATCTGTTAAAGAAATTCATGTGTGTGTGTGTGTGTGTGTGGTGTGTGTGTGTGTGTGCGCGCGTGTGTGTGTGTGTG
>MUZC01004452.1:384590-407402 GCA_002072015.1 Radix auricularia
TGCGTGTGTGTGTGTGAGTGTGTGTGTGTGGTGTTTGTATGTGTGTGTGTGCGCGCGCGCGTGTGTGTGTGTGGGTGTGTGTGCGTGTGTGTGTGTGTGTGTCTGTGTGTGAGTATGTGTGTGTGTGGTGTATGAGGCTAAAGACAGAGTCAAATGATTTGCGTTAATACCAATACAATTATAATTACTTTATTTACTAATACAATTTTTAAAAATATGTAGATCTATCTGCACATCATCGGATCTTGTGTCTTAATATATATTTTTTAAAATTACAGGGTGAATGATGATGGGGATTCAATGGATGGAAGGAGGGTGTTCTTAACTACAAAACCTACACGACGCTGTTTTGGTACGTCTCTAGGTCTGCCTTGCCAGAAGAATGTAATTTGTCTCTTTTATTGATCCGCTGTATGAGAGCCTAGTTTCCCGAAGACATGCAATGTCAATCTCCAGTCTGTTCAGCTCTCTATAAATTATACAAATTTTCCGTCTGTCATTTATATACTGCCGGTCATCTGTGGCGACGGGACACATAGTCCTCATGTTCCAGCTAGCGATACGAAGAGAGTTTTTTTGCCAACTTGTTGAGTGGTACTCTAATCTCTACGCACCCAGCTGAGAAGCAGGCCATGATGGGATAAACCCTAATTGACAAGCTGAGAAGCAGGCCATGGTGGGATAAACCCTAATTGACAAGCTGAGAAACAGGCCATGATGGGATAAACCTTAATTGACAAGCTGAGAAACAGGCCATGATGGGATAAACCCTAATTGACAAGCTGAGAAGCAGGCCATGGTGGGATGAACCCTAATTGACAAGCTGAGAAACAGGCCATTATGGGATAAACCCTAATTGACAAGCTGAGAAGCAGGCCATGGTGGGATGAACCCTAATTGACAAGCTGAGAAGCAGGCCATGATGGGATAAACCCTAACTGACAAGCTGAGAAGCAGGCCATGATGGGATAAACCCTAATTGACAAGCTGAGAAGCAGGCCATGATGGGATAAACCCTAATTGACAAGCGGTAGCTGTCCTGTGAGACAATGGTAGTCTCTCCCAACAATTGGAAGCGACCCCTGGCGCCTAGCTCTACGTCAATTAAGCTTTGGCTTAGAACAGGTAACTTTGCGGCGACGCTGGAGAGGTTATGCAAGCCTGTGTGGGCAATCCTGGAGAAATAGCTGCTGCCTAAACAGCACATCTCCCATTTCTACGTCAAAGGTGTAATTAAAGGAACTACTCGCATCGATGCAGCTTGCCACAGGTAGCATCAGCAGCTGCCAGAATGTAACGTTAGGTGCTCCTTTCCTGTGTTTTCTGTCAGAGTTTACCCCCTTAGCCTTTGCCGGGAAGCAGGTGTAGCCGCAAAGCCGCGGAGGTTTGATGTCAGAGTTTCCTTCTCCTAGACGAACTACCATCCAAAGTTAACGAGCCTCATTTAACAGAAGCGATAGGTTTTGAGGCGCCAGTGAGCCACCTTCACCCCTTCTCCTGTTAGTAGAAACATGATCCGACTGACTTAAATGATCAGTTACATGTGAAAGACAGAAGGTGGGAATTAGTTGACAGAGCCATCGTGAGTCACGAGCCTTTTAGGGCATTTCTAGGTAAGTGGGTGCTTATCTCCCATTTCCACCCTGGTTTGTCAACTTTGGACAAGTTAGACCTCATCGTCACCAGGCGTGCACTACTGGCTAGTGTTCACCCCACCCACTGCTATCAGAGTGCCAACTGCGACACGGCGCACTCCCTTGTGGGTAACAAAGTACGTATCATGATGTAAAGCTTGTACCACACCAAGAATAAGGGAAGTCCACGCATCAAAACCTTCTGCATGAGGAACCGTGGGACGACAGCTGTTTACAAATAAAATGCATGAAGGTCTCTCAAATTAGTCTCCTTCCGACACTGTTGACTCCAAATGGACGCATTAAAAAAATAATAGCATTAAATACCTTTGGCATAAAGTTTCACAAAAGCACGGGCTGGTTTGATGCACATCGGGATCAGATGAAACCTGTGTCTGAAGCTTAAATGAAAGCTGTTATGACCTACAAGGAAAAGCCTACACCCGACAGGCTGCATGTCTTAAAACAGCCCAGTTGCATGCTTAAAAAGTCCCACGTCAATGTGCCTATACCTACTGCCTTAACCTTTGCCTCAGCATACAGTCAGCTGCAGACATGTGCGATGCCATGTACGAAAATATTTTAAGAGCAACTGACCCTTTGACCAACCTTTGGTCCAAGGTTTTCCCACATAAATAAAAAAGCGTAGAAATTATGCAAGACCAGTGGGCGCAGCTAAAACAGTGGATTGACCATTATCTGGAACTGTATGCAACAGTTACCACAGTTTCCAGCACCACTCTATATGATATCCCAGCTATGCTTCCCATGGAATAACTTGATGTTTTGCCCACATAGGAAGAGCTGAGCAGAGCTATTGACTGTCTAGCTTGTGGAAAAGCTCCTGGGAATGATGACATACGACCAGAAGCAATAAAGAGTGGCAAGACATCTTTACTACAACTTTTGCACGAGCTTTTGTCCCTTTGCTGGGAACAGGGCTACATGCCCCGGAACTAAAGGATGCAAATATAGTGACATTATATAATACAAGGGCGATAGAATTGACTACAATAACTCGTGTTATTTCACTCCTTAGTATTGCAGAAAATTACAGAGTTTAGCTTCCCTAGTTTATCTAGAATATCAGTGTGGCTTCCTGGTTGGTCGTTCTACTATAGAAATGGTGTTCACAAAACGATAATTACAGGAAAAATGCTGCAGATGCCACTATATATTGCATTTGCTAATCTTACAAAAGCCTTTGATTTAGTCAGCCGCAACGGGCTATTCAAACCCTGGAAAAAGTTGGCTGTCCCCCACTCATACTCAAAATGTGAAAATATTCAGGGCACAGTGCAGTTTGCTAGAGCTACAAGCCTTTCCAGTCAGCAGCGGAATTCAACAAGGTAGTGTACTCGCACAAACACTGTTTGCAATATTATATTCCATACCGCTTTGATGCTCTTTCAATGATAGCAATGAGGGAATCTGGTGACACACCAGAGCTGATGGAGGACTTTTCAACACTGCCCGCCTACGAGCCGAAACTACTGATGTCCTAATTAGCGAGCTAATTTTTGTGGATGATGCGGCACTGACAGCACACACAGAAACTCCTTTGCAACAACGTGTGTCAAGCTTCTTCAATGCCTGCAAAGAATTTGCAAACATCATAGCCCAAGGCACATGTTTTCCACCTACCATAACAATGGTTAAAAGATAACTAACAATCAAAGACGACATAAACAGTAGAATTCGCTTCGATTAACAAAACAATGCTGCCCTGTTCAATAAAACTTATCGGGTCTTCTTGTAAAGTTAGCCACCAATCGCAAAAGATATTTTGAAGATTATGTGACGGTTGCTTGTTGAATATTGGTTAGGCGCGATAACTGTTGAAAACAGATGAATAGACTGTACTTATAGCCATGTATAATAATCATCTTAAAACTTCTATATTTTTTATTATTTTAAAACACATTTACATGCAAGAGTAGAAATTCAGCTGAGCGAGTTTGCATATAGTGAATATTTTTGTCGACAGTTGGTGAACCCCAGAAAACGCGTTGCAACGTTCGCATCCACTGGGGTCGCGACCTATAGGTTGGGAATCATTGTTCTAGATTAAGTTTTGATCTTAGACTACCAGCTAAATCACAGGCAAAATTCACAATAAAGAAAGGAACTGAAAATACTTTTCCTAACAGCATTTTAATACCCCCACCTATATCTTGCATCGTATTTTGAACATAAAAGTCAATTTCCATTAAGAGAAACATTTCTGGTCAGAGATTAACATGACATTTTCAGTTCCCTTGTGCTGAAACGTTTGAATACTCTTATATAAAAATACATTTTTCTTACTCGCATGAGTCGTTTTCGATAAACTGTCGCCTGTTCTCCAACTGCACGACGGTATATTGACGATCTAATATATCACTGATGTTGAACGTCTTAGTCGTACTGTTGAGAAAATAGCTTTCTATTAATTCTATGACACACATACTGTAAAACTAAGAGAAATGTTTAGACAAAAAATAGTCCAAGGTTAGCAATGTGAATTAATCCCACTGTCACCTTCAGACCACACACATCACAAAACACTGTCACCTTCAGACCACACACATCACAAAACACTGTCACCTTCAGACCACAACACATCACAAAACACTGTCACCTTCAGACCACACACATCACAAAACACTGTCACCTTCAGACCACACACATCAAAAAACACTGTAACCTTCAGACCACACACATCACAAAACACTGTCACCTTCAGACCACACACATCTCAACACACTGTCACCTTCAGACCACACACATCTCAACACACTGTCACCTTCAGACCACACACATCACAAAACACTGTCACCTTCAGACCAACCACATCTCAACACACTGTCATCTTCAGACCACACACATCTCAACACACTGTCATTTTCAGACCACACACAACACAAAACACTGTCACCTTCAGACCACACACATCTCAACACACTGTCACCTTCAGACCACACACATCACAAAACACTGTCACCTTCAGACCACACACATCTCAACACACTGTCATCTTCAGACCACGCACATCTCAACACACTGTCACCTTCAGACCACACACATCTCAACACACTGTCACCTTCAGACCACACACGTCTCAACACACTGTCACCTTCAGACCACACACATCTCAACACACTGTCACTTTCAGACCACACACTTCTCAACACACTGTCACCTTCAGACCACACACATCTCAACACACTGTCACCTTCAGACCACACACATCTCAACACACTGTCACCTTCAGACCACACACATCTCAACACACTGTCACATTCAGACCACACACATCACAAAACACTGTCACCTTCAGACCACACACATCTCAACACACTGTCACCTTCAAACCACACACATCTCAACAAACTGTCACCTTCAGACCACACACATCTCAACACACTGTCATCTTCAGACCACACACATCACAAAACACTGTCACCTTCAGACCACACACATCTCAACACACAGTCATCTTCAGACCACACACATGACAAAACACTGTCACCTTCAGACCACACACATCTCAACACACTGTCACCTTCAAACCACACACATCTCAACACACTGTCACCTTCAAACCACACAACTCAACACACCGTCACTTTCAGACCACACACATCTCAACACACTGTCACTTTCAGACCACACACATCTCAACACACTGTCACTTTCAGACCCCACACATCTCAACACACTGTCACTTTCAGACCACACACATCTCAACACACTGTCACCTCCAAACCACACTACTCAACACACCGTCACTTTCAGACCACACACATCTCAACACACTGTCACTTTCAGACCACACACATCTCAACACACTGTCAATTTCAGACCCCACACATCTCAACACACTGTCACTTTCAGACCCCACACAACTCAACACACTGTCACTTTCAGACCACACACATCTAAACACACTGTCACCTTCAGACCCCACACATCTCAACACACTGTCACTTTCAGACCACACAACTCTACACACTGTCACTTTCAAACCACACAACTCAACACACTGTCACTTTCAAACAACATACATCTCAACACACTGTCACCTTCAGACCACACCCATGTAAACGCACTGTCACCTTCAGACCACACCCATGAAAACATACTGTTACCTTCAGACTACACACATGCCATCCTACTATTACCTTTAGACCCCACACATGTCATCACATGCCATCCTACTCTTACCTGTAGACCCCACACATGTCATCCTACTCTTACCTGTAGATCCCACACATGTAATCACATGTTATCCTACTCTTACCTTTAGACCACACACATGTCATCCTAATCTTACCTGTAGACCCCACACATGTCATCCTACTCTTACCATCAGACCCCACACATGTCATCCTACTCTTACCTGTAGACCCCACACATGTCATCACATGTCATCCTACTCTTACCTTTAGACCACACACATGTCATCCTACTCTTACCTGTAGACCCCACGCATGTCATCCTACTCTTACCATCAGACCCCACACATGTCATCCTACTCTTACCTTTAGACCCCACACATGTCATCCTACTCTTACCTTTAGACCCCACGGATGTCATCCTACTCTTACCTTTAGACCCCACGCATGTCATCCTACTCTTACCTTTAGACCCCACACATGTCATCACATGTCATCCTATTCTTACCATCAGACCCCACACATGTCATCCTACTCTTACCTTTAGACCCCACACATGTCATCACATGTCATTCTACTCTTACCTTTAGACCCCACACATGTCATCACATGTCATCCTACTCTTACCTTTAGACCACACACATGTCATCACATGTCATCCTACTCTTACCTTTAGACCACACACATGTCATCACATGTCATCCTACTCTTACCTTTAGACCCCACACATGTCATCCTACTCTTACCTTCAGACCCCACACATGTCATCCTACTCTTACCTTCAGACCCCACACATGTCATCCTACTCTTACCTTCAGACCCCACACAGGTCATCCTACTCTTACCTTTAGACCCCACTCATCTTACCGCACTGTTACTTCCGGGTGACATTCAAGGGAGTGAAGCTTTTTGAGTAAGGTTAGAGAGAGAGAGAGACAGAGAGTGATAGAGAAAGAGAGAGAGAGAAAGAGAGTGAGAGAGAGTGATAGAGAAAGAGACAGAGTGATAGAGAAAGAGAGAGAGAGTGATAGAGAAAGAGAGAGAGAGAGAGAGAGAGAGCTGGGAGCGAATCTCCGAGATTACAGAATGAAAGTGCTTAAGAGAGAAAGCCGATAAATGAAGGTAGAAGATATGTTAAAAGTCTAAAGATATAGTGTAATTTTAACCATATAAATAATTGAAGTACACATGCAGACAGTGGGGGGGGGGGGGTTCGTAGGGGTGGATCGCCCCTGTTAAATTCATCAGGAGGTGACACCCAAAACGTAAAATTCTGTATGTGCCCGTAATGTGGCCCACGAAAGTTTAGAGGAGTTCTGAGTTAAGTCGTGAAGGGGTGACACCAACCGTAGTGATGCCTCCGCATGTAAATTTCTTAACCATGACTAATTTTTTCCATTGTTCTGTTATTAAGGATAATGGTAAGTGTTGCAAATAGTAAAGCATTGCATAAGATTACATGATTATAGTCACAAACTGAGTACGGCAATATATACCATGCCTCTAGTAACGAGCTGAGTAATGCTATATATAATGCTACTAGTCAAAACTGAGTTAGGCGATGTATTGGTATTACTACATATAAAAAATAGTAACTTTATATTTTAAAATCTCTGCAGGGGCCGGATGATAGGGCCTTGTGACCGCATCTGGCCCGCGGGCCTTAGTTTGCACACCGTTGGATTAGATGCTTCTAATCAAAACTGAGTAAGATAATGTACTCGATTAAATCAAGGGTGCGCATCACTATCAATAATTTACCTCTCGTAATGGTCAACGCGAGATAATAATAACGTGATCATAATGCATTGTAGAATAACACAGTGCTTCATTACAAATAAACATTTTCAATTGATATTTTCTTATATTTATCTTTATCGAACATTGTCATATAAACCTAACCGTGTCTTAACATCATGTCACACACGTACAGCATAAATATATTTTTAAGTGGCATTAGTACAGTGAGAATACAATAATTGAATAAGTGATAAGCTGCTTCACTAACACTGTCTATGTAACTTAGCAGTCCAGAGTCCAGAAATTAGTGGCCACCTTGCTCTTGGATGTTTGCCGAGAGGCGCGCAAAGTCCGGTCACTCGCTGGAAATCATTAGTCGTATTCCTGACGCCAGATTGGTGTCCAACAGTCGGCGTTTATATTTTTGTTTGAGGTATTTCATTCGTGAAAATGACGCTTCGCGCATGACAGTACTTCCAAACAGCACTAGAGTGTTTCTTGCTCTTTCGCTTGGGATAGTCCACATCTACTTTCCATGTGTCAAGGTAGATCATTTTTTAAAATTATAATTTAATCAGATATCCATGTTCATGCCCACGGCGCAGGTTGCGCACCCCTGGATTAGATGCTTCTAATCACTAACTGAGTAAAAAATGTGTTAGTGCAATGTGTTAGTGTAATGTGTTAGTGCAATGTGTTAGTGCAATGTGTTAGTCCAATGTGTTAGTGTAATGTGTTAGTGTAATGTGTTAGTGCAATGTGTTAGTGTAATGTGTTAGTGCAATGTGTTAGTGCAATATGTTAGTGTAATGTGTTAGTGTAATGTGTTAGTGTAATGTTTAAGTACAAAGTGTTATTGCTTCTACTCACGAGCTACAGCAGGCGTGATACTCCCCTTTTAAACTTTTATAGTTGTCCTTGAATCTGTTTTGAGATAATTTTCTGTTGATCTAAACAATACAGATCTGTTAAACATTTTTATTAGGGTTGTTAAATATTAATTAAAATTTAATCGTTAACTTTTGAGAAACTGAGGATTAATTAATCGTTAATTTCAATGAAAGCAAAAAATTGAAATTTATGATGTCATAAATAACATTTATTAAACGTACTTTTCGAAAATCTAAACAACAAAAAATTAAAAATTTAATAAAACAAAAGCGTATTGATATTATTTGGTTCAAGTGATGGTCGGGTCTTATCTATACTAATAAAAGGGAAAGCCCTCACTGACTGACTGACTGACTGACTGACTCACTGATTCATCACTAATTCTCCAACTTCCAGTGTAGGTAAAATCATGAAACTTTGGGAAGTTGCTGGGTACCCTCTCACTACAAAAATTGGCGAAAAAGAATTTTAAAAATCTCACTCATGTTGGGCCGGGGGCCCAAAAACTTTTTTTGGCCTACATCACTAATTCTTCAACTTTCCGTTTAGTTAGAAGCATGGAACTTTAATAAGTTGTTGGGGACTCTTTTATGACTAAAATTGGCGAAAAAGAATATTCACACTCAAGGGGGCCGGGGCCCCAAAAATGTTTTTTCCTTATATAAGCTAAATAAAAATTTAAAAGCAATAATTCATCTATTTCCCGTGTGGGTAGAAGCATGAAACTTAAAAAATTTTTGAGTACTTTCTTCCGACGTTAATTCGCAAAAGAGAATATTAAATTTCCCACTCATAGGGGTTGGGGCCCCGAAAGCGATTTTTTCATATAATAAGCTATATAAACATTATAAACATTGAAAATCTCCAATTCTCCTATTTTCTGAGTAGCAGGTGAAATAACTTAAATTTTTTTTTTTTACTGGGGGGCTGGGTGCACAAATTTAAAAACTAAAAACAAATAACTAATTCTTCCATTCCCCATGTAGATGGAGTGCATGAAACTTTAGGAAGTTGTTGAGTTTAATCTCCCGATGAAAATATGCCAAAGAGACTGAAACTTTGGGTAATTGTTAAGTACCCTCTCAGGACCAATGTTGGTGTAAAATAATTTTGAAATACACACCACAAAAACGTTTTTTTCTCTTATATGAGATGTATAAAAATTGAAAATCACTGATTCTCTTATTGCTCGAGTAGGTAGACTCATGAAACGTTGGGGAATTGATAATTACACTTTCACGATGGTAGCAGATGAAAACATATTTTAAAATATCTCTTACTGGGGGCCAGGGGGCCAAATGTAGTTTTTTTCCTAATATAAACTATATAAAAACTATACATAACTAATTCCCCCCTTCTCCATTTAGGTAGAGGCATGAAACTCTGGGAAGTTGTTGAGTACAATCTCCCGATGAAAGTTGGCGAAAGAGAATGGTAAATGTCCACTAACAGGGGGCCCTGGCCCCAAATATAATTTTGTCTTATATTTAAAACCGACTCATCACAAATTCCACAATTCATCGTGTAGGTAAAAACATAAAACTTTAGCGTAATATAATTTTTAAATGCACATTCATGAGGGCCTGGGCCCCCAAAAAACGTGTTTTTTCTTTATACGTGCTATAAAAAAAACAATAATTCTCCTATTTTCCAAATAGGCAAACGCATGAAACTTTGGGGATTTTTAAACTACACTTCCACGATGGTAGCAGGTGAACAATTATTTCAAACATCCATTATCTTCTTATATAAGCAGACGCTCCTTCTATGCAGAAGATAATTGCCTCCACAGACCATGAGAGATTATCTGTTGGCAAGTGAAGTAGCGGTCACTGGCCACAGCTATAGGGGTTCCACGCATTCCCGAGCCGCCTAGCTATTGTTTAGTTGTGTACCCATTCAGGGCTGGGTGACTCGGGGACGCCTCAGGCCCCGAGAACAAATCTTCGCCTTTGCGTGGATTCGAACTCGTGACCATCGGTACGACAGTCGAGCACACTACCACTCGACCACCGCGTCCCACTGTGGGCTGGGGGCCAAAATGTAGTTTTTCCCTAATATTAACTATATAAAAATTAAAAATCACTAATTCTCCCATTCCCCATGTAGGTAGAAGCATAAAACTTTAGGAAGTTGTTGGGTACCATTTCACGACAAAAATTAGCGTAATATAATTATAAAATTCAGACCAATTGGCGCGGGACCTCAAAAAGGTGTTTTTTTCCTAATATGTGCTATACACAAATTGAAAAGCACTAATTTTCCTGTTTCCCCAAATAGGTAACGCATAAAACGTTGGGGATTTTTTAAATACACTTACACGCTGGCAGCAGGTGAAATAATATTTAAAATATTCTTCGGTGGGCGCTGGGGGCCAAAATATAGTTTTTTTATGCACTCACTGACTTATCACTAATACTTCATCTACCCGCAGCAAAGCGCGGGCAAATTGCTAGTCTATACTAATAAAAGGGAAAGCCGTCACTGACTCACTAGCTCATTCATCACTAAATCTACAACTTTCCGTGTAGGTAGAAGCATGAAACGTTGGAAAGTTGTTGGGTACCCTCTTACAACGAAAATGGGCAAAAAAGAATTTAAAAAATCTCGCTCATGTGGGGCCGGGGGCCCAAAAACATTTTTTCCTTATCTGGTCTATAGAAAAATTGAAAATCACCAATTTTCCTATTTCCCGTGTAGGTAGAAGCATGAAACTTTTGAAATATGCTAAGTAGATACATGCTCCCAATTATAATTGGAAAAAAAGAGTTACATTTCCAACTCATGGGGGCGGGGGCCCAAAAACATTATTTTCCTTATATGAGCTATATAAAAATTGAACATCACTAATTCTCCTATTTCCCGTATAGGTAGAAGCATGAAACTTTGGTTAATTTTTTGAGTGCACGCTCCCGACGACAATTGGCAAAAAAGAATGTTTAATTTCCCTCTCATGAGGGCCCAGAGGCCCAAATAAAGTTTTTCTTATATTAAAAACCGACTCATCACTAATTCTCTAATTTTCCGTGTAGTTAGGAGCATGAAACTTTGGGTAATTGTTAAGTACTCTCTCACGACGAAAGTCGGTGTAAAAGAATTTTTAAATACACACTCATGGTAGCTGGGGCCCAAAAATAGTATTTTTTTTTCTTATGTGAGATTTATAAAAATTCAAAATCTATAATTCATTTATTGCCCGCGTACGTAGACATATAAGACGTTTGGGGAATTGCTAAATTTACATTCGCGATGGTGGCAGGTTAAAAATATTTCAAATAACCTTTACTGGGGAACGGGGGCCAAAATGTAGTTTTTCCAAATATATACTATATACAATCTGAAAAAAACTAATTTGTAAATTTCCCGTGTAGGTAGAAACATGAAACGTTGGGAAATTGTTGAGTAAAATCTCCCGACAAAAATTGGCAAGAAAGAATGTTAAAATTCCCACTAATGGGAAACCGGGGGCCCAAATTTAGTTTTTCTTATATTATAAACCAACTCATCACAAATTCTCAAATTTTCAATGTAGGTAGGAGCATGAAACTTTGGGAAATTGTTAATTACCCTCTCACGACGAAAGTTGGTGTATAAGAATTTAGAAATACACAATTATGGGGGCAGGGCCCAAAAAACATTTTTTTTTCTTATATGAGATTTATAAAAAAATCTTATTTCATGTAATCGTCCGGAAATTAGTTTATATTTATCGACCGAAGTATTTTACTTTTTGACTTCAAGTACATTTATTAGTGGTGGGTCGATTAATCGTATAAAAAGTTTAATCTATAAATTTTAACGATTAATCGAGAACATTTTCTTTAATTTCCCCTGCCCTAATTGTTACGGTATTAAAATACGTAAAACTTTAAACAAACTATAACCCCACCCAGTGGCGTAGCTAGAGCTTTTGCCGCCCGGGGCGGTCTCCAATATGCCGCCCTTTTAGGGGCCGCCAATAAATGACGTCACACACGGTAGGGGGGGGGGTTCCACACATTTAACGTCATTCAAAAAGCGCAACTTTGAAAAAAGTTCCACTGAAATATATGATTACCGACAGTTCATTCATTAAAGTTTCACATGGTTTCACGCGTGTTTGGATATTAGAGTGCAGCTTTAAACTAAAAACTTTATAAAATAACCACACAAAAAGAAAAGGTTTTAAACATGCTAATTTTCAAATAGAAAATACGTCACATTGAGGAAGGGGTCTAAGTTTTCGTTTCGTTACGCTGTGTGAAGAGGGGGCAGGGGGTGAAAAATCAACCGAAATCTCATGACGTCATTTATGGACGACCCCTTAAGTCAATCATATGATGGTTTTTATAAATTGATAAACATGAATAAATAATTGTAATTGAACCAAAGTGCATTGTTAAAGGTTGGAACAATTTTACCATTGCATGCCCTATTTATGTAAGCAGTAATAAAAGAGGTAGCATAAGAGGATATACCTATAAATACATATTATAAAAATACAAGATAATTGTTTGAAGGCCCACAAGAATATTACAGGGGTCGCAAGTCCCCCCACCCCAACCCCAATTGAGACAAAAGATATTCCAAATTTACACCAAAAAAAAAACAACAACAAAAAACAAAAAACCATTATTAATATGCTTTTATTTCTTTTTATAAATATATGATTTTTTAAAATAAAAACTAACTTTTATACATCAGTATATAAACACATTTTTATAATTATTAATTCCTTTGCTTACCTTTCGTGTATTATGTTATCAAAATTTAACTTGTTTTTTAATATCTTGTTCTATGGACAAAATTGCAAGATTATGTAGTCTTAAATCACTTATTTTGTAGCGAATATATTTTTTCAACTTCAATTTGGAGAAGCTCTTTTCACAACTAAATACACTGATAGCAATTGTTGAAAACATTCTTAGCAAAATTATAATGTTGGGTAAAGAATTTTCCATTATTTACAGCTTAATAGATCAAGGGGGCATCAAGCCTCTTCTCGTAGTGTAGGTACATCCAGGGCCGGTCTTAGGCTTCTGCAACCTATGCGGTGGCAGTGGGTCCCGAACTTTCATAGGCCCAACCTATCTTAATTTTCACATATTATCTTATCCCTACCCAAACTGGGGCCCACGCAATGCTTTTCGCATACTAAGCTGCATGAGACAAGCCCCTTGTACTGCCATTAAACCTGGATCTTTTCTCTTTCAATCTCAAACAATTCTTTATCAATGGAGATAAAGAAATGTCTTCGATGTTCAAATTCTTCATTTAGTAGGCTAAATGGTATTATACACGAATATTTTCTTGCAAGGACACGTAACTCATCACCTCGTTCTTTTATTTTCTTTTGTAATTATATCAATGGTTAAAAACATAAATTGTGATACTATAGAAAAGAAAAAGATTGCATTGAACTGAATAAAATTCCAGCATTTGATATCGTTTTGTCAATTTTTCCAAGATGCTTGAAATTTTCAAGTATTTCTTTTCGGAATTATTTTTTTTTTGGGTGATATTTAATAACGGAGAAATGAATAACCGTTCATTTTTAATGAAAAACCGTATTTTAATGATAAAACACAAGCTATATGTGCTACTTTAATGCAATAAAAACAAAGTAAATTTAGTTTTTAATAAGTTACTTTACACTAACTTTATGAAACCTGAAACAGTAATATAAATTACTACTTGCAAGTTAAACACAATATTTGAACCACTATGTCATGCAGGGACTTGTTAGCGCATGATTCTGCGAACTTCGAAATTCCACGCTAAACTGACGTGGCGATATTAATAGCACATATTTTCGGACCAGCGGTGATGTGTTGTTTTTTGTGTGTGCAGTTTTATAATAAAAGCGCCATCTGTGACGTATACCGCTTAATTTTCCAAACAAATCGTTACCGTTTGAACGATTAAATTTTTTTAACGGTTTTGCGTTAGTTATAACAACCATTATGTAATATAACAAATCTTGCACGAATCCGTTTATTAACGGACGTGGTGGTCGAGAGGTAGCGCTCTCGATTGTCATACCGATGGTCACGAGTTCGAATCCACACGAAGGTGAAGATTTTTCTCGGGGCCCGAGGAGTCCCCGAGTCACCCAGCCTCGAATGGGTTCCTAACTAGACAATAGTTAGGCGGCTGGGGTAATGCGTGGAACCCCTGTAGCCGTGGCCTGTGACCGCTGCATCACTTGCCAACAGATCATCTCTCATGGTCTGTGGACGCAATTATCTTCTGCATAGAAGGAGCGTCTGTATATCTAAGATAAGATAACATTAAAACTCAAAACTAAGATTCATTTTGTTTCGCCATGGTTTTCAAAAGAAAAGGGACGGTTTTCGGAAATTGATTTAATTTTCAAATGCCCATAAATGCCGCCCTTTGAATGAGTGCCGCCCAGGGCGGACCGCCCCCACCACTCCCCCTACCTAAGCCACTGACTCCACCCCATCTCTTTTTATTTTTAGAAGAGTAAACCTTATGTGTACATATAATTGATTTCTTAGGATCGCCAATAATAAAGTAACGTCAAAGTTTGTAATTTAAAATAATAGGGCTGTTCTCGATTAATTTACATTTAATCGTTAACTTTTGTAAAATTTCCGAATAATCAATAGATAATTTTGATTAAGCTAAAACTAAGATGTATGACGTCATTAAACTGAAAGTTTCAAGGGAAGTAACAAAAAAGTATATTAACATTCTTTTATTTGAATATAAATAATTCTAGATAATGTCAATGAATTAAAATTTTGTTATTGTTAATTAAATAAAAACAATGCTTAATTTTTTATATCATTTTTCTTTAAAAAAAGACCTTTTTTTTAAATTTTACACCCCGGGTGACACCAACCCTAGTGAAGCTTCTGGATCTAGACCAAACTTAGTACACATAAAACTGACCACCCATGTGAAACTCTGAAGTGCAACACGTTTACTGTGTCCACTCCTTAGTGTTCAGAATGACGAATTAATAATTATCTTTAAATTTCCTGTCTCTGTTTCTCATAAGGTTTTAAACCAATAGATACCTCTTAAATTAACTTTGAAACAATTTAGAGAAAAAGGACAGAAAAAAAGTATGTATAATTTTAACATATCAACGTTTAAGTCAAATTCAAGGCCTGCAGACGACATTTGGCCCGCCTTACATTTTTATCGCGCCCACGAGGCCAGGGCAACGCACACATATAACTGAGAGATAAATATAGTATTAAAAAAATCTGCAAAATCAGAACAAGTCTTATTCTTTAATAATAAAGAGCGCGTGTATTTAAAGAGTGGTTAACAGGTAGAAGAAAACATACTGGCACAATATTAGGCCTAATACTCTGTTAACAGTGTTAAGCATTGTTGTTTACATCAAAGCTCTGTAATGTGATCGGCTCTCGACTTTGTGTTGGTAAATCGTTATATCTTTAATACTTTGAGATGCCTGTCAACTCACCGACTTTTTTGTTCCATTCGCTTAGCCCCCACTTTGAAATAAAATTTCGACATTTTAATTTAACAATAACCAACATCACAAACGCTCGACAATCACCTAAATTAAAAGTTTGCAACAATAAATAACATCATTAACTTACAACTACAACAATTTCATCACATACATCATCTTACATCAACAATGCACACCAACAAGAATCTATTTAACATGCAGTTAAAAAAAATAACAACGTACTCCACAATCATTGCGAAAAAAAATCTATGAGCACATAAAATTAACACAACAAAGTTACATACCAAATGTAATCTTATCACGTACTTCATTTTCTTTGCTTAAAATCATTTCAATTTCCTCCGGAGTTTTGAACAGTCCAGGATACAAAGAGTACATGAGTTCATCGAAAGATTTGTTCCTGTAGGTAATAATATTTTATAAAAGGGTTAAGTAATTGCAGAATGTTATCTATACCTTTCACTCTAAGCTATAAGCTATACGTATATACAGCCTCTCTCATTACGATGAATTATCCCAAGCAATAGGGAGTGGAAAATTATTAGCTAAAACATTCTTTTTTGCATCATCATAATTTACCCAGGACAGCCGTACGTCAAATCTTCTTGACCAATTGAAATCAGAAAGTTTTGACTATCAAAAGATTGGCGACATAAACAAGTCAGAAATATTTGGAGGGAACTCATGTTTATATCATCGTCACGTTTGGAGTGAACTCATGTTTATATCATCGTCACGTCTGGAGGGAACTCATGTTTATTTATATCATCGTCACGTTTGGAGTGAACTCATGTTTATATCATCGTCACGTCTGGAGGGAACTCATGTTTATATCATCGTCAAGTCTGGAGTGAACTCATGTTTATATCATCATCACGTCTGGAGGGAACTCATGTTTATATCATCGTCAAGTCTGGAGGGAACTCATGTTTATATCATCGTCAAGTCTGGAGGGAACTCATGTTTATATTATCATCACGTCTGTAGGGAACTCATATTTATAACATAGTCACGTTTTTACCAAGTTACTGGGCACGGAGCACGTTGATCAATGCGATCACAAACTGGTTCAATAATTCGACGGCTTAAGACGGTTGTATCTGTGTAGAAACTAGAATAACAACAACTAAAAACTCAAATTTTATTTAAAACAAACAATCCTCGCAGTTATGGCTTCTTTGGTTTTTGGAAACAGTAAATGCAAATTTACAAAGACTATCTCATTTCAAGACTATGCTTAAACGGTTCAATACGTTCTCTAGCCATGAACGTTAATTCCATTTCCATCTGTTCATCTATGCACTTTATGTTGAACGATGGATACGGGGCACAATTCTCCTTGCACATTTTGGGATGTCATTCATTTAGGAAACTATCTATTTCACATGCCAACGGTATGATATCTTTATCGATAGAAAGTATTTTTTATCAATTTGAATAATTTATTAAAATGTTAGAAAAAATAATGTATAGTATTGATAATTTATTTTATATAAATAATGCTTTCAATTTAAAAAAATCTATATCAACGGGGATAAAGAATCTAGAGAGTAATTTTCCTCCTCACCCCCATCAAAGAGCATAAAAATCCCATCTCTCAAAGATCATAGAAATCCCATCTCTCAAAGAGCATGCAAAAACTATCTCTCAAAGAGCATGAAAAACCCATCCCTCAAAGAGCATGAAAAACCCATCTCTCAAAGAGCAAAGTTTTAGAAAATGAAGATAGTTTACTTACATGTCTTCTGTAGAGACTGATGCCATATAAAGTACAGATATCAAACTGATCATCCATACACAATATTTCATGACGTCAAAAACTGAAACAAAAAAAGTAAAATCTTTAAGTTCAACTTTCGCTTTATAACCTCTCACCCTAAAATACATTGTCTAATTGACTTTAAAAAAAATATTTTACGTGTCATACATAAAAACAATAACAGAAGAATCCCATCAAGAGTGGAGAAAAGACAATTAAAAAACGAAAGAGAACGAGTTGGGTCTTCCGCTATGAACAGATATTGAAATTATGATATAAGATGAGATATAAACTATTTTTATAACATGAGGTATTATTTTTTCTATGAAATAAGAAAACAGAATCTGACCACTACTAATACGCCATGAATGTCAAGTTACATGCTCACTAAATATCAATTAAAACTTAATCTCTACTATAACAGCTAGAGTTTGTTTCCCCTAGTGGCCGCCCTTTCCTCTCCTACAAAGGCTAGAGTTTGTTTCCCTTAGTGGCCGCCCTTTCCTCTCCTAGAACAGCTGGAGTTTGTTTCCCCTAGTGGCCACCTTTTCCTCTCCTAGAACAGCGAGAGTTTGTTTCCCCTATGGGCCTCCCTTTCCTCTCATAGAACAGCTGGAGTTTGTTTCCCCTAGTGGCCGCCCTTTCCTCTCCTAGAACAGCTAGAGTTTGTTTCCCTTAGTGGCCGCCCTTTCCTCTCCTAGGACAGCTGGAGTTAGTTTCCCCTAGTGGCCGCCTTTTCCTTTCCTAGAACAGTTAGAGTTTGTTTCCCCTAGTGGCCGTCTTTTCCTCTCCTAGAGCAGCTGGAGTTTGTTTCCCTAGTGGGCTCCCTTCCTCTAAAAAACAGCTAGAGTTTGTTTTCCCTAGTGGCCTCCCTTTCGTCTCAGTTAAGAGATCAAGTGCACAGCTGCAGAGAGGATCGAATGTCAAGAAATGCAACATGCATGGTCCATGCGGCGAATGTCACCAGAATGCAACCATCATGAAGGAACGACTTTGGTCAAAGCAGGTTCGGGAGTTTGTAACTGTTTTCTCTGACAGTTAACGTGTCTGACATTAATGTAACTCCTATTAGACTGTGACTTTTCTGGTTAGGCCTCCTCCACTTATGTGTAGGCGTATACCTACAAGTAGTATCAAGAACACTGAAGACTTTTGAAATTAATTAACTTTAATCCAACACAAAAGTATGTACACTTTATACATTGATATAATGCATCTCGCTTTTCGACATTCTTCTAACCACCATTTTGTACACTCAACTGCTCAGCCTCTTTTTCACTTGTCACGAGCTCTCTCTCAAAACTACCATAATGCAAAATTATCACGTGACAGAGTTCAATGAGCAGACGAATCCAAATGTCAGTGGCTACCCATTACATCGACGACGTCGTGACACTCAAGTTATGGAGTGGGTAGCTCTAATAGACATTCACTTCGTGGTGTCATATAATCCATATCTTACAACAAATACAATCCCCATATCAATGAGAAAGCTTGCAGTTCATTCTTTTTATGAAGTACATTCATAAATACATCTTCAAAGGCTACGACATCATCATCAACTCAGCTGGGAAGAAGGAATTGCGAATCAATGAGATCAATAGCTACTTTGACTGCCGATATGTGAGTGCGCCAGAAGCGATTTGGCGTCTCTGAGAGTAAAAAATGCACGACCGCTCTCATACTGTCATGCGTCTACCAGTTCACCTGCCTTAATAATCAACAACGTCTACCAGTTCACCTGCCCCAATCAGCATCTACCAGTTTACCTGCCTTAATAATCAACAACGTCTACCAGTTCACCTGCCCTAATCAACAATTTCTACCAGTTCACCTGCCCTAATCAACAATGTCTACCAGTTCACCTGACATATTCAACAACGTCTACCAGTTCACCTGCCCTAATCAACAATGTCTACCAGTTCACCTGCCCTAATCAACAATTTCTACCAGTTCGCCTGCCTTAATAATCAACAAAGTCTACCAGTTCACCTGCCCTAATCAACAATTTCTACCAGTTCACCTGCCCTAATCAACAATGTCTACCAGTTCACCTGACATATTCAACAACGTCTACCAGTTCACCTGACCTAATCAACAACGTCTACCAGTTCACCTGCCCTAATCAACAATGTCTACCAGTTCACCTGACATATTCAACAACGTCTACCAGTTCACCTGACCTAATCAACAACGACTACCAGTTCACCTGCCCTAATCAACAACGTCTACCAGTTCACCTGCCCTAATCAACAATTTCTACCAGTTCACCTGCCCTAATCAACAATTTCTACCAGTTCGCCTGCCCTTATCAACGTCTACCAGTTCACCTGCCCTAATCAACAATGTCTACCAGTTCACCTGACCTAATCAACAACATCTACCAGTTCACCTGCCCTAATCAACAACATCTACCAGTTCACCTGCCCTAATCAATAACGTCTACCAGTTCACCTGACGTAATCAAAAATTTTTACCAGTTCGCCTGCCTTAATAATCAACAACGTCTACCAGTTCACCTGACCTAATCAACAATTTCTACCAGTTCGCCTGCCTTAATAATCAACAACGTCTACCAGTTCACCTGCCCTAATCAACAATGTCTACCAGTTCACCTGACCTAATCAACAACATCTACCAGTTCACCTGCCCTAATCAACAATGTCTACCAGTTCACCTGACATATTCAACAACGTCTACCAGTTCACCTGACCTAATCAACAATTTCTACCAGTTCACCTGCCCTAATCAACAACGTCTACCAGTTCACCTGACCTAATCAACAATGTCTACCAGTTCACCTGACATATTCAACAACGTCTACCAGTTCACCTGCCCTAATCAACAACATCTACCAGTTCACCTGCCCTAATCAACAACATCTACCAGTTCACCTGCCCTATTCAACAACGTCTACCAGTTCACCTGACCTAATCAAGAACGTCTACCAGTTCACATGCCCTAATCAACAATGTCTACCAGTTCACCTGACCTAATCAACAACATCTACCAGTTCACCTGACCTAATCAACAACATCTACCAGTTCACCTGACCTAATCAACAATGTCTACCAGTTCACCTGCCCTAATCAATGTCTACCAGTTCACCTGTTCTAATCAACAACATCTACCAGTTCACCTGACCTAATCAACAACATCTACCAGTTCACCTGCCCTAATCAACAATGTCTACCAGTTCACCTGCCCTAATCAACAATGCTTAATTTGGAAGGTCTTGAGGAGGAAGTGATACTGGCGGCATAAGCTGACAATACCAAACTCGAGAGTTTGTTTCAGCTCAATATCAACACGGCTACTCGCCAGTACATTGACACCGATTGCAACTATTTTTGTGTTTATTTGAAAGGAGAGTGGAAAGAGAGATCAAGAGGAGGCAATAATATCGTCGCACGCATCTCAACAGGAGGAACGCTTCTACCTCCGATTTCTTGTTTCATGTTCCCGGTGCCACAAGCTTTTAGAATTTGACGTAACGAAGAGTGGGATACATGGCTAAAAGATACTGGAACATACCTTATACCGAAGAAGTTACGAGAATTGCACGCTTACATTAGTTGCCATGCAATTGGTCTTCTTAGGCTCATTGGAAACGCTACTTACAATGAGCTCATATATGAAAGCCCAAGTAATTCATTTCGTAACGTTGAGGGACATAGTACAACAGTCCATAGCAGTTAAATAAAAATAGTTTCATTTTGGATGTTAAATTGGAGAAGTGATCATTCAATAGCTAATTTGACTGTAATCAAAATTACATTTTGGATGTAAAAATAGGATTTTAGGACTTCTAAGCTGGGTAGCGAAGTCAGTAGTGCGCTCGCCTCACAAGCTGAGGGGCGTGGGAACGAGCCCACGTTGAAGCGACTACAAAAATTTTGAGAAACGACTAATACTAAGAAAGTCCTCCGCTGAACTGACGAGATATAGGTACCACCAGGGTCTGCATTAGAAACACTGGAACCCCCAACGATCTCGGAACAAAAAGAGGTGATGGGGCTAAAAATAATTTGGGCTGTTATCGATAAATTTAAATTTAATCTTTAACTTTTGAAAAATTACCGAATAATTAATCGATAATTATGATTAAAGCTTAAAAAAATAAGATATATGATGTCATTAAACTGAACATTTCAAGTGAAGTAACAAAAACAGGCAGTTGTCATTTTTTATTGAGTTATTTCCCCATTCTTTTAGACATTTTGAAATATAACAATATTCCAACTCAATTAAAAAAAACAACAAAACAAACAAAACAACATAAAAAATAAAAATGAAATCAAAGTTATGCATACCATGGAAAAAATTGCATATTAAAAATGTAAAATATTGCTAAATATAATTTAGAATGTGTATTTTCAAGGCATGATATATAAATGTTAGATGCGTTTTTTAGAAATTATTTTAGAAAAATTATTGCAACATTATCAATTATTATTTAACCTTGAAAAAAAACAAAGATAAAAAAAAAAAACAAAACAAAAAAATATTTTTAAAAAACCAACAACAACAAATTAACAAGAAAAAAAAAACGTAATATTTAACTATAGATCTATATATTTAAAAAAATCAGTATACATTTATAAAACATACTTAGCAATAAAAATAAGTTAAATTACGCATTTAGGGACTTAAATGGAAATTTCAAATTAATTTAAAACATTTAAAAGAAATACAACTGTTTAGAAAGTGATTTATGATTAACAAAACATAAATATCCCATTTTTGTCACATGTGGTTCAAAAGTTATGATTTTTTTTCTAAGACCTAATATTAATTTCCTTATGTTATTTTCGTCCACATTTTGTGTCCTTTTAGGTAATTTTTGAAAATGCCACAACTTAAGTATTCAATCAACAAATTTTTTTAAGGAGATATATTTAAATATAACTTTTTCTATTTCAATATAATGTCAATGAATTTATATGTTGTTATCGGTAAGTAAAAACAATGTATATTTTTATATAATTTTCCTTTATAAAAAGAGGTTATTTTAAAGTTGACAGCGTACGAAAAGAACCCCACATATTATTAATTATTTATAAATAATTGTCGAAAAATTATTTAAAACATTTAAATAAATGTAATCGCTAAAATATTTTACCAATTAATCGAAAAATTAATCACTAATTTCCGCAGCCATATAAACAAACACACACA
>MUZC01004452.1:422868-454454 GCA_002072015.1 Radix auricularia
CCGGTTATTCACACCATCCGTGATTACCGAAGTCACCTGGAACCATAGGTGAAGCAGCCAACAAGAAGCCAACTACATTAGTTGATGCCTACAAATCACATGTGTAGAAGCCGGTTATTCACACCATCAGTGATCACCGAAGTCACCTGGAACCATAGGTGAAGCAGCCCATAGGACAGAATTGCAGAACCAACCGTTCACGGAGCGGGGCAGTCATTCCTATAAAATTTAAGTATTACCCTATAATTATAATATTGATTGGCACAAGCCTTATTATGAATTTTGGCAATAACGGAACTTGTTTCCGCTCACTGTAAATATTGTAAAATAAATTATTATTACAATTTCACCTAATTGTTTGTTGATCATCGTATTGTGAGAGATCACTAAAGTATGCTCGTGTAGGCAGAGAGAGAGAATAAATTAAATAATATACCCCTAGATAACTTGTCAAAAATATATCAACATCTTTCTCGCCACACTGACGTTATGGGCAATAATTTGAGATTGTAATGGTACGATTGATTCTGACATTATGGGCAATAATTTGAGATTGTAATGGTACGATTGATCCTGACGTTATGGGCAATAATTTGAGATTGTAATGGTAGATTGACTTTGACATTATGGGCAGTAATTTGAGATTGTAATGGTACGATTGATCCTGACGTTATGGGCAATAATTTGAGATTGTAATGGTACGATTGATTCTGACATTATGGGCAGTAATTTGACATTGTAATGGTACGATTGACTTTGACATCATGGGCAGTAATTTGAGATTGTAATGGTACGAGTGATCCTGACATTATGGGCAGTAATTTGAGATTGTAATGGTACTCTATCCTTCAAAAATTATTTCTAGCATCACCTAGATGACAAATGGGCAACATTACCATTTAAAATAACAAAACCATATACAGAGCCATGTACACCTTTCAGGTTTTAAAATAATTGTTTTATGTTTATTTACAAAAAGCATTGGTTCCGTTACTAAATTGAACCATTAACAGCTGTAAAGAATTTTATAAATATATTTGAACAATTTAATTGATAGTGAATTAAACCAAACAAGACAATCAATACAACCAAAGCGTTCGCGGCAGAAAAAGGGCGGGGGGACTTTGGTTTGCTAGCGGACTAATCTAAGACTAATGTTTTGATACATCTTATCTTCTGCACAGAACATTAAAAGATGTTTGAATACAATTTATCATTGATAGCCTCAATTTCAAATATAAATCATTAAAAGTCGATGCTCATAAATGGCGCATAATACTACTTACTGTAACAAAAATTAAACCATTCCACATGTATTCATCTGTTTGAGAAAGAAAACTTTGATAATATAGCAATAAGGAGTCGTATTGTGGTTCTCAAAAACACAATTCTTTATTTCTTTGTATTTGCTTCATGATTAAAGTATATCCAAACGATTGATCCGCTAAACCAAACTACGGCAATTCCAAAGTGTACCGACAATATCTCATGTACAAGCTCATACAAATAATAGTGGATAGAATCGTGTTGCTTTCCCATACCAACATACATTTATTTGTTTATCAACAACCTTTTACAGATCGCCTTTAGCGGACAGTCCAGTGCTGTCATCTGGAGAAGGGGTGATCTCAGTAGCCTCCTCTGTTTCGGACCCCGGCTGAATCTCGTCATCATTGAAGTCGTCAACAATGTATGGGAGGTCATCGTGACCTTTTGGTGACATTGGGGGCCCTTTGGCCTTATTACGACATCGACAGAAGACGTGAAGACTGGCGAAAACGAAACTTGCTTTACTGGGACTAGTGTTGTTGTGAACCAGTACTGAGAAGGTCCGGTCGATCATTTTACATTCACAATTACAATTGCAGTTGTTGACAGTCCTGTTGAGATAACCATTTTGTCATTATAAGTGTTACAGAGTGGAAAATGTCAATGGTGAAAATTTGGACAACTCTGTTAAAAGAAATTCATGTGTAAGTGTAAGTATTAAAAATCAATAAAGATAATCAAAAAATTGAATGACCATTGAGTTATGAGCAATGAGTTCAAAGTAAACGAAACTATTGTGCAAACAGCATCCATTTTTGTGAATATTTTGCTGTGAGGTAATTCTAAACTGCAACGCGGCGATAGTCAGATATCTGCGCGCAGCTTAGTGTAAACATTAGTTATTATAATCTAAACATGGGTTGACAAACTTCTACTTGTAAAGTGTAGCATCAATGATCGTATTTACATATTTAATTTAGTAGTGAATATATATCCGGCATCCTTTCGTCTCGTGAGACGATGGTGCGTCACCGTTGGGTTGGGTTGCATTTTCTCGAGTGGCTGTGCAGTCCTAACCTTGAGTGACAGTCTTTGCCACAGTTTTTACACACGAGTTCTGTGCTTCCAAATGTTTTGGCCTTTCTCCTAGCTCTTCTGTCTGCAGCCTCCTCCATTCTTCACTCCTCGGCTACTATGACGCCCTCTTTGACAACTGTGCGCCACGTAGATCGGTCTTCTGCCTTACACTCCCAGTCACTTGTATGTATTTTGGCTGCTTTCATGTCCCTTTGACAGACATCCTTAAACCGCAAGCGTGGGCGACCTGTTTTCCTCTTTCCTGAAGCAAGTTCACCATATAGGAGGTCCTTCGGGATGCGGCCGGGGCTCATTATTTTGACATGTCCTAGCCACCTCAGGCGTCTTTCACTAAAAATTGAGAACATTCTTTGGGTATTGGCACGCGTTAGGACCTCACTATTAGGCACGTTGTCTTGCCATTTAATACCAAGTATGCGGCGCAGGCATCTCAAATTTAAGCTGTTAAGCTTACGCTCTTGTGATGTATAAGTGGTCCATGTCCTGCTCCTATATAGTAGTGTACTGATGACACAGGCTCAATAGACGCACAGTTTGGTTTTCTTCGTTAGCTTGGTGTTTTGCCAGACCCGCTTATTTAGTTTAGCCATTGTTGCGACTGCCGTGCCAATTCTGCTGTTTATTTCTTCTTCAATGGACAGTGTATTGGAGACCTGGGATCCCAAGTATGTGAAGCTGTCCACAACCTCCAAGTTTTCATTATCGATATTTATAGTAGGAGGAGGTCGAGTGTCTTGAGCCATGATGTTTGTCTTTTTCAAGCTGATTTGCAGACGAAATTCTTTGCAGGCATAGGAGAAGCTTGACACGAGTTTTGCAAACCAGATTATGTATGTGCTGTTAGTGCTCGAATTAGGACATCCGTCGTTTTGGTCTTGGCTCGTAGGCGAGCAGTGTTGAAAAGTCTTCCATCAGCTCTGGTATGTAACCAGATTCCCTCACTGCTATCCTTGAATGCGTATCGAAGAAGTACAGAGAAGAATATTGCGAAGAGTGTTGCTGCGAGTACACAATCTTGTTTAACTCCGCTGCTGACAGGGAAGGCCTCCGACTTAGCTCCATCGAACTGCACTGTGCCAAGCATATTTTCATGAAATGTCTGATGATGGCAAGTAGGTGAGGGGGGCAGCCAATTTTTGCCAGTATTTGGAATAGCCCGTTGCGACTGACTAAGTCGAAGGCTTTTGTAAGGTCCACAAATGCAATGTATAATGGCATCTGCTGCTCTCTGCATTTTTACTGGAGCTGTCGTATGGAGAACACCATGTCTATGGTAGACCGACGGGACCCGGTTCAATTTTCGCAGGCGAGCCTCATCAAGCGGGCATCGCCATAGAGGTAATCCTCTGCAGGTACCGCAACTTCACCATCCAAAAACCCGTCGAACTCGGGACAACATTCTAGTACATGGGCCACCGTTTCCTCGGGGCAGCCACACAGCCGACAGACCAGTTCCCTCCTGTTGTCAAACTTGTATAGATAGCTTCGTATTGGACAATGGTCAGTTCTCATCCGTGTTATGAGCGTCTGACTACTACGTTCAAGTGTCCACCAGGGATCGCTTTTGCACGGTCGCGGCATTTTCTAGTACACCTTCCTGGCCGTATTCCCATTTGCCCAGCCCTCAAGCCACTTCTCACGGAAATGGTCTTTTAGCCACGACTTGACCCCCAGTTGGGTCAAGGGCTTATCGGGTTTGGGCTGGGCTGCGCCTGCCTTAGCCAGTGCGTCGACCCTGTCTGATTGGGTCGTACCGCAGTGTCCGGCCATGTACTGTAGGACTACTCTTCCGCCACGTGCCAGGAGTTCACCTACTGTCTCCAAAATGGCACCTACCGTCTTGGCCCCCAGAGAGGTTCGATTCAAGGTTTCGAGCGAAAACCGAGAATCGGTGAAGACCACGACGGTGGGGAAACTCTTTGTCTTCGCTAGACGTCGGCGCACTTCCTTCAAACCCCTGTGTATCGCTTCCAGTTCGGCTTCATGACTACTTTTAGAAGATCCACACGGCCCCGACAGTTCGACGCTGTCGAGTCCTGGCTGGGGGTATTGAATTAGCACACCGTATCCACTTCCGCCATATCTGAAAGGTGAGCCGTCTGTAAAGACTTTTACCACGCTGTCTCCATAGGCCTCGATTATGCGCAAGAGCTCGACGGGACTGGCTCTGGTCACCACGGCATTTGCCAGTGTCAAACGTATTTCAGGCGGGTCAAAGCTTTCATGTGGCCCTCGAGCAGGGACCAGTTGCATTCGTTCCCTGTGCTTGGGTAGGGGGACTGATTCTTCTAGTTCGTAGACCACGTCCATTAAGGAGGGTCGCTTCAGTCGTGTCCTCTTAACCCATCTGTCTTTTAATTGGTAGCAGGGTTCGTCATGCTCCAACCTACGGTATCGCTCAACCGTGGTCATGATTGCCTTTTCTCGCCTTATCGCCAGGGGTTCTACGTTTGACATAATTTCTACCGCAGCGGTGGGTGTGGTACGTAACGCCACGCAAATGAACCGTAGAGCTTGGTTCTGTAATCGGTCCAGTCCCTCTAGAGCCGTACGGCTCGCAAAGGCCTGGACCGGGAGGCTGTAGTCAATAGCACTTCTCACGCTACCAAGATAGAGAGCTCTTAGTAGTCTTGCGTCTGCACCCCAACTAGTGCTAGCCAGTTTCTTCACCAGGGACAATTTAGCTGTGGTTTTGGCGCATAATTCACGCACATGGTTATGCATATGGAGTTTCTGGTCCAGTTTTATACCCAGGTACGTTGGCGTCCGATCCCAACTTAACCTCTTTCCGCAGATCTGAAGCACCACCTCGTGCTTCAGGACATTCCGTCCATTAGTGAAAATGGAATGGACCGTTTTGTCCGTATTGACTTCTAGGCGCCATTGGTTGGCGTAATTTTCAATACGATTCAGATCATTCTGCAGCCGGTTCTGTAGTGTTGCAACGTCTTTTCTTGAACTCCATATCACCAGATCGTCTGCAAACATGGCATTCTGGGACTCGAGAATGTCTTGTAGGTCGTGGACGTAGGCTAAGAACAAGGTACAGCTGAGCGCTGAACCCTGTGGGAGTCCATCTTCCAGTCGTGCCTCGTTCGGTCCGTGAGGAAATATTTTATCCAGCTGTACATTTTAGCAGTGACACCTAACTGCTGTAATTTGTATAGGAGCCCTCCACGCCACACCTTATCGTTTGCTTGTTTTATTTAGATCGAAGAACACCGCAACCGTGTGGTTCTTCATCTGGAATTCGTTTGTCATGGTCTGAATTAAGCGTAGTG
The DNA here is from genome assembly GCA_002072015.1 of Radix auricularia. NCBI lineage: Eukaryota > Metazoa > Mollusca > Gastropoda > Lymnaeidae > Radix > Radix auricularia. The sequence goes on from MUZC01004452.1 coordinate 428,517, forward strand.
CTTGGTCCATCGGGTTATGTCCCTTACGGAACCCACCCTGTGCCTTCGGAATGCTTTTGGTCTTTTCGAGGTACCAATGAAGCCGTGCGTTCACTAACCGTTCTGCCATCTTCCCCACACACGACGTGAGGGAAATGGGCCGGTAGCTAGACGGGTGTTCGCCCGGCTTTCCTTCCTTATGTATTGGGGTTATTATGGCCTTTTTCCACAGCTTCGGCAGTGCGCCTGTAGTCCAGGTTTGGTTGATAAAACTCAGTAGTTTTATTCGGCCTGTCTTGCCCAGATGTTTGAGCATTTCATTTTGAACCTTATTTGGCCCTGGTGCTTTACCAGCTTCGCACTTGTCAAGTGCAGTTTGCAACTCTGTCATCGTGAAAGGTGCCGAGAAAACCTCGAATCGAGGGCCCGTGCTTTGTCTCCGGGAGCCCTCCTTTCGCATTCGGTTGATCGTTTGGCTAATGTCAGATCTGGTGCCTTTTTATTTACCTGGGCAAAGTGTTTATTCAGCGCCCATGCGCGCTTTGTTTTATTTGCTATTTCGCCTTTGACGTCGTCAGTGGGTTGGGGATTTTGACTTTACCCGCACCAGATAGTGCAGCTTTTAGCCGCCAAACGTTTCTACCGTCTACGAGATCGAGTTTTTCGCACGTATTTACCCACTTGGCCTTCTTCGCCTTTTCGACAGCAGCGCGGACTTCGGCTGTCAATCTGTTGTATGCCCTACGAGCTTCGGGCGTCTTCAGCCTGGCAGCTTTTTCCCGTGCTTTCGCTCTTTGTCTCACCATTTCTTTTAGGCTCCTGTCCCAGTAGGGCCTGAATTTCTGTTTCCCGTTCGTTCTCGAGACCGTGCGCCTCGCAATCCCGAGGATTGTGCCAATAAACTTCTCGTAGGTATCGTCCACGTTGCCTCCTGCAACATCTGTCAAATCGAGGTGTGTCCGCACCAAGCACAAACTCAATCAGAATTGGGAGATGGTCGCTTCCAACCTCCTTCAATACTTCCAGTCTATGCTTGGACTCTAGGTCTGCTGAGATAAGCGTTAGACCCGGGCGGGGCTCCATGCTGTGTCCCGTGTGTAGCAGCGCCGGTTCGCTGTGCTCATTCTGTAATCTGATCAAGTTCGTACCAATACAGACATCCTCGATGTATCCGCCCGACGCATTCCGCTCGGTATAGCCCCAGTCGGGGGACAGTGCATTCAAGTTCCCAGCTATTATCGTTCGACTTAACGTTACATCTTCCCCAATTGGAAGCGCCATTTGGGTTCCTGTGCGTATTATATACATTCGTTATTGTAAAGCCAACGTCGCCTTTGAACACCCTCACAGTTAGGGTGTCAGTGTTGCTGTAGCACTTGGCTTCGAGCAATTTCACCGTGACATCGTTTCGGACTGCTGTGGTAAGGCCCCGGCATCGCCGGTCGCACCTGCAATGGTATAGCGAATGACCAGTCATGTGAAACGGCTTACCAAGCGTTTCTTGGAATAATGCTACATCCACATTCCTTTCATGTAGTAGTTTGGTTATTTCGTGCGCCTTTTGCCTTATTCCACAGACATTCAATTGTAGCACAACCAGGGCTTGATCAGGATGACCCTTCGCACCCATACCATGACGGTCAGTCGCCGGTTGACCGGTAGGATGTGACCGTCATCGCGCCTAGAGGAGGGGTAACCAACCCAGCCATCTAAAAGAAACGATCTATACATCAGCATTAAATACCTTTGAAAAAAAGTTGCACAAAAGCACGGACTGGTTTGATGCACATTGGGGCGAGATGAAACCTGTGTCTGAAGCTAAAAGAAAAGCTCTTATGGCTTACAAGGAACAGCCTACACCCGACAGGCTACAGCCCTGTTGCATGCTTAAAAAGTCCCACGTCAATGTGCCTATACCTACTGCCTTAACCTCTGCATCACAATATAGCGAGCTGTAGTCATAGGCAATGCCATGTACGAAAATATTTTATGAGCAACTGATCCCTTTACCTACATTATGTCCAAGGTTTTCCTACTAAAATAAAAAAAATGGTAGAAATTATGCAAGACCAGTGAGGGCAGCTAAAACAGTGGATTCAACATTAACTGGTACTGTATGCAACATTTACCACAGTCCCCAGCACCGCTCTAGATCATATCCCCGCTGTACTTTCCATGGAAAAATTGGATGTCGTGCCCACATAGGAAGAGCCGAGCAAAGAAATTGTCTTCCTAGCTTGTGGGAGAACACATGGGAATGATGGTATACCAACAGAAGCTCCAAAGAGTGGCAAGGCAGCTTTACTACAACCTTTGCCCGATATTTTGTCACTCTGCTGGGAAAAGGGATACATGTCCTAGGAACTAAAGGATGCAAATATAGTGACATTATATAATAACAAGGGCGATAGAAGTGACTACAATAACTCGTGGCATTTCACTCCTTAGTATTGCAGAAAATTACAGAGTTTAGCCTCCCTAGTTTATCTAGAATCTCAGTGTGGCTTCCTGGCTGGTCGGTCTACTATAGACATGGTGTTCACCAAACGACAGCTACAGGAAAAATGTGGCAGATGCCACTATTGGAGACCTTGGTGATTTTACGAAAGCTTTGATTAAGTTAGTTGCAACGGGCTATTCCTAATCCGGAGAAAGGTTGGCTCCTACTCGACATTGAAAATATGCAGGGCACAGTGCAGTTTGCTATAGCTACATCAGAAGCTCAGGTGTTTAACCAGATTCCCTCACTGCAGTGACGGAATCTGGTTGATCTTAGACTACCAGCTAAATCAAAGACACAATTCATAATAAAGAAAGGAACTGAAAATACGTCTCGTAAGAAATTTTAATATCCCCACCGATATCTTGCATCGCATTTTGAAAATAAAAGTCAATTTCAATGTAGAAAAATATTTCGGGTCAGATGTTAAAATGACATTTTCAGTTCCCTTGTGCTAAAAAGTTTGAATTCTCTGATATAAAAATAAAGTTTTCTTACTGGCACGAGTCTTTTTCGAAATACTGTTTCCTGTTCTCAAACGTCACAACTGTACGGTTGACACCATTCACATCTGTTACCCAACTGGGACTAAAATTTGTAGTTTTACTGTTGAGAAAAGTACTTTCTATTAGTTCAATGACACAAATATTGTAAAACTAAGAGAAATGTTCAGAAACCAAATCGTTCTAGGTTAGCAATGTGAATTAATCCAACTGTCAACCTCAGACCATACAATCTCAACACACTGTCACCTTCAGACCATACAATCTCAACACACTGTCACCTTCAGACCATACAATCTCAACACACTGTCATCTTCAGACCACACACATCTCAACACACTGCCACCTTCATACCACACACATCTCAACACACTGTAACTTTCAGACGTCAAACATCTCAACACACTGTCACCTTCAGACCATACACATCTCAACACTCTGTAATCTTCAGACCACACACATCTCAACACACTGTCAATTTCAGACCACACACATCTCAACACTCTGTAATCTTCAGACCACACACATCTCAACACACTGTCAATTTCAGACCACACACATCTCAACACAATGTCAATTTCAGACCACACACATCTCAACACACTGTCAATTTCAGACAAAACACATCTCAACACACTGTAATCTTCAGACCACACACATCTCAACACACTGTAACTTTCAGACAACACACATCTCAACACACTGTAACTTTCAGACCACACACATCTCAACACACTGTCACTTTCAGACGTCAAAGATCTCAACACACTGTCATCTTCAGACAACACACATCTAAACACACTGCAATCTTCAGACAACACACATCTCAACACACTTTTAATTTCAGACAACACACATCTCAACACACTGTAACTTTCAGACAACACACATCTCAACACACTGCTTTTAGTCAAACTAAGACTATGTATTAGATTAGATGATTCTTGTTACGAATTTAGTAAGGCAATTTGTTAGTGAAATGTTTTAGGGCAATGTCTCTGTCGAGAAGGGGTGACCTCTATGTGGTTCGGCAGACGAGTAGGGTCGTGGAGCAGACCACGAACTGAAACCGACAAACCCCTGGCTTGGACAGCCGAAGACCGTTGTTAGGTGTTAGGTGCTAGTAATATATGATTACAGTCGCTGCCCGGATCTTAGGCAAAAACATCTAGATGCAATGCCGATGATGAAAACCAAAGTACCCGTTGAGGGTCTTGTTACTCCGAAGTGACCGTTTCGTCCCCCTCAATTAACTAGCAACGCTGTTGAGCGGTGCCGGTTTAGGGCCAGGAGCGCAAGTACGGAATAGCAAAAGGTACCGCTAGGAAATTGTCGCCAGCTCTGAGGAAACCTTCCGGTGGGGGTTAAACCCCAGGTAGGTCAGTGATGATCCCACGCTTTGCGGCGATCTAAACCATTAAGACTCGTAAGCTCTGCCGTGGTGGTGCCAGAGTGATACTATGTTGATAGCGAGTCCCAGTAGGAAATTCCACACCTCCCTCGGGAGGCACACTTTAGTGGGAGGCGTTTTCGACCTAGTGTCCTGGACGCCCAGGCGGCCGCTTGTAGCAGCGACCGCTCCGGGGCGGGGGGCTTCTCAGTCTTTACGTTCCTTAAGGGAAAAGAGGGCTGAGGGGGTTTTCCGGGAAGCCCCATGAAAAGCGCAGGCTCGGGACTGCTGATTTTCTTCCACATGTAGGATTTTCAGTGCAATGAGTTGGTGCAATGTGTTGGTGCAATGTGTTAGTCCAATGTGTTAGTCCAATGTGTTAGTCCAATGTGTTAGTGAAATGTGTTAGTCCAATGTGTTAGTGCAATGTGCTAGTCCAATGTGTTAGTCCAATGTGTTAGTCCAATGTGTTAGTCCAATGTGTTAGTCCAATGTGTTAGTCCAATGTGTTAGTCCAATGTGTTAGTGAAATGTGTTAGTCCAATGTGTTAGTCCAATGTGTTAGTGCAATGTGTTAGTGCTTCTACTCACGAGCTACAGCAGGCGTGATTCTCCCATTGTTGCTTGTTGTCCTTGAAGGGCTGTTAACGATTAATTTAAATTTAATCGTTAACTTTTTTAGAAATTTAGGATCAATAAATCGTTAACTTTATTTAAGGCCAAAAATTGAAATTTATGATGTCATAAGTAACATTTATTAAACGTACTTTTCGAAAATCTAAACAAAATAAATAAAAAAATAAATTAAATAAAAGCGTATTGATATTATTTGGTTCATGTGATGGTCGGGTCTTATTGACAATATAACCAGACGAGCTGAATATCGCTAACTTAGCTTTAGATTGTCTCAGCTGAAGTTTGTGATACTGTAGTGGATGTTAGGTTGCAGGTGATATGCAAGCGAAGTGTTAGGACCATGTTAGCAATATTCCATTTAAGCACCGCGGCTGCGCAGGTATTTAACCGAAGCCATGGAAGGGTTTAGAATTACCGCGCAGCAAATTTTGTAAAATATTGTTCAACTTTGAAAACGAGTTTTTAAAAAAAAATTTGCACACGGGTCAATGAAACTTAGGCTTACAGGGAACATTACAGTGTAGGCCATTACAGTGTAGGCCATTACAGTGTAGGCCATTACAGTGTAGGCCATTACAGTTTAGGCCATTACAGTGTAGGCCATTACTTCTCTCGTTGGGGCCGTCCGCAAAGTACGTCACGCTATTTTTGACCATGTTTAACTCCCCTGTCACAAATCTCGGAACCCCCCCCCCCAAAGTGCTTCACACATCCGTACAAAAATGTATTTTTTTATTTTTTAAAATATTAACATTAAGATAAAACACTTTGACGTCACACATGGCCGGACAACCCCTTCCCCCTGTCACAAACTGTCACACTTTCTTACACCCCCTTTAACCTCTGGAGCGTGACGTTCTTTATGGACACCAACCCTAGTGAAGCCTCTGGATCTAGACCAAACTTTGTACACATAAAACTGACCACCCATGTGAAATTCTGAATCAAAGTAAAATCAATGTGTCCACTCCTTAGTGTCCAGAATGACAAATTAAAAATTATCTTAATATTTCCAGGCTCTGTTTCTCATAAGGTTTTAAACTAATAGATACCTCTTAAATTAACTTTGAAATAATTTGTAGACATTAACATAGTAAAATTTAGAGAAAAAAAAGAAAAATATGTATGTATAATTTCAACATATCAACGTTTGTGTCAAACTCAAGGCCTGCAGACCACATTTGGCCCGTCTTACATTTTTATCGCGCCCACGAGGCGAGGGCAACGCACAAATATATCGGAGAGAAAATTATAGTAAAAAAAAAATCTCAATGGGCCTGTTAAATCATAACAAATTTTATTCTTTAATAATTAAAAGCGCGCGTAATAAAAGAGTGGTTGACAGAAAAAACATGCTGATTAACAGCCATTGAAATCAGTCAGGAATTGTTATGGTTACTGGCACAATATTAGGCCTAATACTCTGTTAACAGTTTTTAGCATTGTTGTTTACATCAAAGCTCTGTAATGTGATCGGCTCTCGACTTTGTGTTGGTAAAGACTTATCTCTTTGATACTTTGGGATGCCTGTCAACTCGCCGACCTGTTTTTTTCCATTCGCTTTCTCCCCACTTCCAAAAATAATTTCGACATTTGTAATTTAAAACATTAACCAACATCACAAACTTTTGACAATCACCTAAATCGCAAACTAGCAACAATAAATTACATCATAAACTTACAACTACAACAATTTCATCACATACAACTTACATCACCAATGCACAACAACAACCTTTTTAACACACTGATACAAAAAATAACAATGTACACCACAATCTATAAACACATGAAATTAACACATCAAAGTAACACATAAATTAACACATACAAGTTACGTATTACATGTAATCTTATTGCGTACTTCATTTGCTTTGCTTAAAAGCATTTCAATTTCCTCCGGAGTTTTGAACAGTCCCGGATACAAAGAGTCAATGAGCTCATCAAAAGATTTGTTCCTGTAGGTAATAATATTTTAAAAGGGTCAAGTGTTAGCAGAATGTATCTAAAAGTTTCTCTCCTTAATTTACGTTGTGTTATCACAGACCCGTGGGGATGGGAAACTATGAGCTAAAATATTCTTTGTTGCAACATCATAATTTACCCAGGACAGCCGTACGTAGAATTTTCTTGACCAATTGAAATCAGAAATTTTTGACTAACAAAAGATTGGCGACCTAAACATGTCAAAAATATCTTGAGGGAACACATGTTTATATCATCGTCACGTGTGGAGGGAACTCCTGTTTATATCATCGTCACGTCTGGAGGGAACTCATGTTTATATCATCGTCACGTCTGGAGAGAACTCATCTTTATATCACCGTCACGTCTGGAGAGAACTCATGTTTATATCATCGTCACGTCTGGAGGGAACTCATGTTTATATCATCGTCACGTCTGGAGGGAACTCATGTTTATATCATCGTCACGTCTTGAGGGAACTCATGTTTATATCATCGTCACGTCTGGAGGGACTCATATTTATATCATCGTCACGTCTGGAGGGAACTCATGTTTATATCATCGTCACGTCTGGAGAGAACTCATGTTTATATCATCGTCACGTTTGGAGGGAACTTATGTTTATATCATCGTCACGTTTGCAGGGAACTCATGTTTATATCATCGTCACGTTTTTACCAAGTTACTGGTCACGGAGCACGTTGATCAAATCGATCACAAACTGATTCAATATGTCGACGGCCTAAGACGGTTGTTTCTGTGTAGTGTTAGTAAAACATTGCTGCGAGTGACTTCGAGTTTGAACTCTTCATGTTTCTGTGTAGAAACTTGAATAACTACAACTACAAGCTCAACAATCTTTATTGAAAACAATCATCGCAGTTGTGGCTTCTTTGGTTTTTTTAAAACAGTAAATCCAAAGTGTTAGAAATTAAAGATAATTTACTTACTTGTCCTCAGTAGAGGCTGATGCCATACAAAGTACAGATATCAAACTGATCATCCATACACAATATTTCATGACGTCAAAAACTGAAACAAAAAAAATTAAATCTGTAAGATCAACTTACACTTTATACCCTCTCACCCATTGTCTAATTAATACTATTTTGTATTTTATATGTCATACATAAAAACAATAACAGAAAAATCACATCAAGAGCGGAGAAAAGACAATTAAAAAATACCAGAGAAATAATATATCAACCCAGCTATGAGTTGATATTGAAATTATTGTATAAGATGAGATATCAACTATTCTATAACATGAGGTATTATATTTTCTATGAAATAAGAAAACAGAATCTGACCACTCCTATGACGCTATGAATGTCAAGTTACATTCTCACTAAATATCAATTAAAACTTAATCTATACTAATAAAAGGGAAAGCCCTCACTCACTCACTCACTCACTCACTAATTCATCACTAATTCTCCAACTTCCCGTGTAGGTAGATGCATGAAACTTTGGGAAGTTGTTGGTTACCCTCTCTCGACGAAAATTGGCGAAAAAGAATTTTAAAAATATCGCTTATGTGGGGCCGGGGGCCCAAGAACATTTTTTTCCTTATTTGGGCTCTATAAAAATTGAAAATCACCAATTTTCCCATTTCCCGTGTAGGTAGAGGCATGAAGCTTTGGAAATTTGTTAAGTACATGCTCCCAATTATAACTGGAAAAAAAGAGTTAAATCTCCCACTCATGGGGGCCGGGTCCCCAAAAATGTTTGTTTCCTGATATGAGTTTGAGCTATGTAAAAATTGAAAATCCCTAATTCTCCTATTTCCCGTGTAGGTAGAAGCATGAATCTTTGGAAATTTGTTAAGTACATGCTCCCAATTATAACTTGCGAAAAAGAATTTTTAAAATCTCGCTCATCTGGGGCCGGGGGCCCAAAAACTGTTTTTTTCTACATCACTAATTCTCCAAGTTACCGTGTAGGTAAAAACATGAAACTATAGGATGTTGTTGGTTACCCAATAACGACAATATTTGTTGAAAAAGAATTTTAAAAATCTCCCTCATGTGGGGCCTGGGGCCCCAAAAGTTTGTTTCTTACATGGTCTACTTGAAAGTCAGCAATTTTCCGTGTAGGTAGAAGCATGAAACTTTGGGAAGTTATTGGGTACCCTCTAATTACAAAAACTGACGAAAAAGAATTTTTAAAACCTCGCTCATGTGGGGCCGGGGGCCCAATAACTGTTCTTAACTTCATCACTTATTCTTCAACTTCCCGTGTAGGTAGAAGCATAAAACTTTGGAAAGTTGTTGAATGTCCAAAAACAAGTAAATTGGCGAATAAGATTTTTAAAAATCTCGCTGAAGTTGGGCTGGGGGCCCAAAAAGTTTTTCCATAACATGGGCTCCATAAAAATTGAAAATCACCAATTTTCCTATTTGCCATATGGGTAAAAATATGAAACTTTGGAAATGGTTTAAGTACACGCTCTTGGCGCAAATTGGCCAAAACAAATTTTAAAACTAACTCTCATGGGGGGCCGGGAGCCCAAATATATTTTCTCTTACATTAAAAACCGACTCATCACTAATTCTCCACTTTTGGGTGTAGTTAGGAACATGGAATTTTGGGAAGTTGTTTGAAACCCTCTCACGACGAAAACTGGCAAAAAAGAATTTTTAAAATCTCGCTCATGCGGGGCCGGGGACCCAAAATATTTTTGTTCCTAATATGGGCTTAATAAAAATGGAAATCACCAATTTTCTAATTTCCCGTGTAGATAGAAGCATGAAACCTTGGACAGTTTTTGAGTACATGTTTCCTACGATTATTTTGACCAAAAAACAATATTAAAATTTCCCACTCATGGTGGCCGGGGCCCCAAAAAACTTTTTTCCTGCAATGAGCTATATAAAAATTGAAAATCACTAATTCTCCGTTTTCCTGACCGGAGGCCCAAATGTAGTTTATGTATTATATTATAACTGATCATCACTAATTCTGTAATTGTCAGTTAGTTAATTTTTTTCACTGGACCACGAAAGACAGACAACAAACACGGTGAATTTAATATATTTAGAAAATCTATCATGATCTAGATTAAATTTTAAAATCAATTTTTGTTTTGAATTGGCATAACGCAGGTTTTCAACGCCAACTAAAACCTAATTCACCGCAGCAAAGCGCGGGTAAATTGCTAGTCTCTACTATAATAGCTAGAGTTTGTTTCCCCTAGTGGCCGCCATTTCCTCTCCTAGAACAGCTGGAGTTTGTTTCCCCTAGTTGCCGCCCTTTCCTCGCCGGTTAAGAGATCAAGTGCAGAGCTGCAGAGAGGATCGAGTGTCAAGAACTGCGAGGTATTGTGCTTAAATGCAACATGCATGGCCCATGCGGCGAATGTCACCAGAATGCAACCATCATGAAGGATAGACTTTGGTCAAAGCAGTTTCCAGAGTTCAATGAGCAGACGATTCCAAATGTAATTGGCTACCCATTATATCAACGACATCGTGACACGCTATTTATGGTGCGGGAGCTCAAAAAGACAAGCGCTTCATAATTCATTACAATTCAGATCTCACATACAAATACAACGCCCACATGAATGTGAAATTGTGCAGTTCATTCTTTTTATGAAGAACATTCATAAATACTTCTTCAAAAGCTACGACATCATCATCAACTCAGCTGGGCAGAAGGAATTGATAAGATCAATAACTACATAGACTGCCGATATGTCAGAGCGACAGAAGCGATTTGGCGTCTCTGAGAGTCGAAAATAGGGCGACCGCTCTCATAGTTTCAAGCGTCTACCAGTTGGCACGGGTTCAAAACAGCGACTTCAAAACAGCGACTGTATCAAATCAGCGACTGTATCAAAACAGCGACTGTATCAAAACAGCGACTTCACCACAAAGCTATTCTGGTCCAACCGTAAACCTAACACAGTGGTTGTCAACTTTTTGACACATAGAACCCTTTTTCATTTTCTAAACTTATCCAAGGGCCCCAAGTAAAAAACTACATAAATGCATAGAGAAAAAATAAAACCTAAAACAATAGCAACATTTTGATGAAGTATTTAATGAAAATTATAAATTTTGATTGAAATAAAATTTAAAAGCAATTAATGACGCAGATTAGCATATGCTACATACATATGCACTTATTCATATACAAACAGCTGGTGAGTGAAATACAATTGTATCAACAAAAAATTGAATTTGTCTTAGCTCCATAATATATAAATGAATTAATAGGAATAGAACAGAATAGAAGAGATAAAGGTTATTTAAATTATATATCATTTTGAAAGAGTATTTATTTAATTTAAAAGTTTTGTTTAAAAAAAAATTAAATCAAATCACGGAGGCTACGTATACACTCATTTATTCAAATACAAAAAAACAAAAAAACAAAAAAAAAACAAAAAAAAAAACCAACCTACTCAGGGAAAATAAAATTATATTAACAAAGAATTAATAACATTTAATTTGTCTTAACTACATGATGCATAAATGATTTAAAAAAAACATTTAAAACATAATAGAAATTATCAATGTTTCTTAAATTATGTGACATTTATCTTTTTATTTATATGCAGTTAGTTTTCTCTCGTTAGCTAGCAGTCAGTTAAATGATGACGTGTGTATGTGGCTTGGTACTTCAGATTTAGTAAATCATCAACAGTCTGTTCTTTGTGAGCATGTATATATACCAGTTATCCTTTTCAAAGTCCAATTAAGCACACCCAATCCGATGTAATCGGACAATAAAAAGGTCACGTGGTCAGGTAAAGGTACGTAGATTCACTCTACCCCCAGTCATTTTATTTACATTTCCCATAAATCTCACCATTAAACGTAGCCCTCGTAACATGTCCTGGTGTAACATGGGAAAGCCAACGAACAGTCCCTGGTCTCGGTAGACTTCAATTGATCTCTCCACCCCGATCAAAGTGGCGATGTAATAGGACTATAAAAATGCACGTGGTCAGATAGTCCTTTGTAAAGGTACCTAAATTTATTCTGCCTCTCATTCCATTATTTACCTTCTCATAACACTCGCCGCAACCAAAGGTATACAATACACTATAACATAAAGGTCAATCTTCCCTCCACTCCCATGCCAAATATAATTAGAAAGGACCACATTTATCTTTAGTTTTTTAAAAATATTTTTCTGAGCGGTTTTACACTTTTAATCGTAAAATCAAAATCAATTAATGAAATATAAAAAAACAACAAACCAATTAAAATTTGTTATTAAGGTGTTGAAATAAATGGCGAACCCCGCAGCACTGAAACCACCACAAACCTGCGCCCTTTCATTCACTTCTGTTTCTTGTGTAGACCTACCTAGCATAAAAACTGAATTGTAATAAGATATACAAGGTTGTCAGTATATAAAGTTAATACATTAAATAGTTACTAACACCGCGTAGCGGACAATATCGTTCAAGCAGCTGGGCCCGTATGACCTAACACAACGTTCCTTAATTGTTGTTGACATTTTGTTCAGTTTATTTTCGTCTTAGTTTATGAGTATGACGAATGCATTGATAGGATGAATAAAAGTTTGTAATGCGTTATAGTTCACCATAGTGTGTTACTGAGTGTGTAAAATGAGGTGCATGGATGGTGGCTAGGTTACATTGTATGGCGATCATGAAGGTGAAAATACTGCGGCGTTTATAATGGTTGCCCTGCCAGATTTAAAAAAAATTAAAGCACCCTTGTCGAAACGGCACGTGGTCGACTGTCCGGTGGTTACACAATGGCATGTTACGAAGGCTAGACAAAGTGGCGACCACGGACCGCCTGTTATGGAGAAGGTAAACAAAGAGATTGTTGGCTGAAAGAATGTAGGTACCTTAAAAGGATTATCTGAACACATTGCCTTTTTATTATCCAATTTTATCGGATTGGAGTGGTGAAGGATTTGGATATATTTGGAAGGATCTAATATTAAACCATATTATTTTTATTTTTAAAAACTAGAAAAAAAACAACAACAATTTTTTGCGAAGTAAAAACGAGGGTTGAAACATCCGAGGATCAAAAAGTTCTATAGTGAAACTGTCTCTGCCCCTCGCACCACAAACCCCCTTAATAAATTGATTGAATCTATGTTTGCTAGTCTCTATCGAGCTTTCTGCACAATACATATGACTAAAATAATAGTTATATTTTTTTTTAAAAATGTGCCCTGAAACTGTGTATACACTCTGTGTAAACACCATACCAACATTTATTTATACACAACTCCAGTTGATTATTTTAAATTTTATATTGTCCCTTCTCTACAAAAAACCTGCATTATCACAAGCAAAAGAAAAAAGTCGCTATTTTGATACAGTCGCTGTTTTGAAGTCGCTGTTATGACGGTCGCTGTTTTGACAGTCGCTGTTTTGCCCGGATGCGCTACCAGTTCACCTACCCTAATAAACAACTGCTAACTGTTCACCTGCCCTAATCAACATCTACCAGTTCACCAGCCCTAATCAACGTCTAACAGTTCACCTGTCCTAATCAGGGTCTACGAGTGCACCTGTCCTAATCAGGGTCTACGAGTGCACCTGTCCTAATCAGGGTCTACGAGTGCACCTGTCCTAATCAACGTCTACCAGTTCACCTGTCCTAATCAACAACGTCTACCAGTTCACCTGCCCTTATCAATGTCTTATCTTCTTATCTTAGATATACAGACGCTCCTTCTATGCAGAATATAATTGCGTCCACAGACCATGAGAGATGATCTGTTTGCAAGTGATGCAGCGGTCACAGGCCACGGCTATAGGGGTTCCACGCATTACCCCAGCCGCCTAACTATTGTCTAGTTAGGTACCCATTCGGAGCTGGGTGACTCGGGGACTCCTCAGGCCCCGAGAAAAAATCCTCACTTTCGTGTGGATTCGAACTCGTGGCCATCGGTATGACAATCGAGAGAGCTACCTCTCGACTACCACGTCTACCAGTTCACCTGCCCTAATCAATGTCTACCAGTTCACCAGCCCTAATCAATGTCTACCAGTTCACCTGCCCTAATCAACGTCTACCAGTTCACCTGCCCTAATCAACAACGTCTACCATTTCACCTGCCCTAATCAACAACGTCTACCATTTCACCTGCCCCCTAATCAACAACGTCTACCAGTTCACCTGCCCTAATCAACAACGTCTACCAGTTCACCAGCCCTAATCAACAATGTCTACCAGTTCACCTGCCCTAATCAACGTCTACCAGTTCACCAGCCCTAATCAACAACGTCTACCAGTTCACCTGCCCTAAGCAACAACGTCTACCAGTTCACCTGCCCTTATCAACGTCTACCATTTCACCTGCCCTGATCAACAACGTCTACAATTTCACCAGCCCTAATCAACGTCTACCAGTTCATCTGTCCTAATCAGGGTCTACGAGTGCACCTGTCCTAATCAGGGTCTACGAGTGCACCTGTCCTAATCAGGGTCTACGAGTGCACCTGTCCTAATCAGGGTCTACGTGTGCACCTGTCCTAATCAACTTCTACCAGTTCACCTGTCCTAATCAACAACGTCTACCAGTTCACCTGCCCTTATCAATGTCTTATCTTCTTATCTTAGATATACAGACGCTCCTTCTATGCAGAATATAATTGCGTCCACAGACCATGAGAGATGATCTGTTTGCAAGTGATGCAGCGGTCACAGGCCACGGCTATAGGGGTTCCACGCATTACCCCAGCCGCCTAACTATTGTCTAGTTAGGTACCCATTCGGAGCTGGGTGACTCGGGGACTCCTCAGGCCCCAAGAAAAAATCCTCACTTTCGTGTGGATTCGAACTCGTGACCATCGGTATGACAATCGAGAGCGCTACCTCTCGACCACCACGTCTACCAGTTCACCTGCCCTAATCAATGTCTACCAGTTCATCAGCCCTAATCAATGTCTACCAGTTCACCTGCCCTAATCAACGTCTACCAGTTCACCTGCCCTAATCAACAACGTCTACCAGTTCACCTGCCCTAATCAACAACGTCTACCATTTCACCTGCCCTAATCAACAACGTCTACCATTTCACCTGCCCTAATCAAAAAACGTCTACCATTTCACCTGCCCTAATGAACAACGTCTACCAATTCACCAGCGCTAATCAACGTCTACCATTTCACCAGCCCTAATCAACAACGTCTACCATTTCACCTGCCGTAATCAACAACGTCTACCAGTTCACCAGCCCTAATCAACAACGTCTATCATTTCACCTGCCCTAATCAACAACGTCTACCATTTCACCTGCCCTAATCAACAATGTCTACCATTTCACCTGCCCTAATCAACAATGTCTACCATTTCACCTGCCCTAATCAACAACGTCTACCATTTCACCTGCCCTTATCAACGTCTACCAGTTCACCAGCCCTAATCAACAATGTCTACCAGTTCACCAGCCCTAATCAACAACGTCTACCATTTCACCTGCCCTTATCAATGTCTACCATTTCACCTGCCCTTATCAATGTCTACCAGTTAACCTGCCCTTATCAATGTCTACCAGTTCACCTGCCCTTATCAATGTCTACCAGTTCACCTGCCCTTATCAATGTCTACCAGTTCACCTGCCCTTATCAATGTCTACCATTTCACCTGCCCTAATCAACAACGTCTACCAGTTCACCTGCTTTAATCAACATCTACCAGTTCACCAGCCCTAATCAACAACACTTAATTTGGAAGGACGCGCGGAGGAACTGTTAATGGCTGCACAAACTGACAATACCAAACTCGAGAGTTTGTTTCAGCTCAACACCAACCACACAGCTGCTCGCCAGTACATTGACACCGACTTCAACTATTACTGTGTTTTTTTGAAAAGAGAGTGGAAAGAGAGATCAAGAGGAGGCAATAAAATCGTCGCACGCATCTCAACAGGAGGGACGCTTCTATCTCCGCATTCTTGTTTCTTGTTCCCGGTACCACAAGCTTCGAACCATTAGGCACTGTAGACGGCATTCTCTGCGAGACCTCCAAGCCGGCTTCTTTCGCACGTGGGTTGTTAGAAAGTGACGTAACGAAGAGTGGGATATATGCCTGACCAATGCTGGAACATACTTTTTACCGAAGCAGTTACGAGAAACGTTCGCTTACATTATCGTATTTTGCCTACCAGTACAACTAGTCGAACTATGGGATGATCACCTCTCCAATTTAACTCTTGATTACGGGAGACAGAACACTGATGAGATTGCGTTGAAGAAAGCACTTCACTAAGTCAATACAATTCTTCTTCAAAACGGCTTGCGTTGCCTTGCAATTGGTCTTCTTACGCCTATTGGAAACGCTATTTACAATGAGGTCGTATATAAAAGTTCAAGTAATTCATTCCGTAACGCCGAGGGACATAGTACAACAGTCCATAGTCCATAGCAGTTAAATAAGAAAAGTATCATTTTGGATGTTAAATTGGAGAGGTGATCATGCAATAGCTAGTTTGACTGTAATCAAAATTACATTTTGGATGTAAAAATAGGATTTGAGGATTTCTAGGCTGGGTAGCGGAGTCAATTGTGGGCTCGCATCACAAGCTTAGGGGCGCGGGATTGAGCCCACGTTAAAGCAACTATAAAAATTTTGAGAAACGACTAACTCTAAGAAAGTCCTCCGTGGAACTTGAGAAGGATGGGTGCCACCAGGGTCTACATGAGAAACATTAGAACCCTCAACGATTTTGGAACAAAAAGAGGTTATGGGACTAAAAAATTGTGGGCTGTTATCGATTAATTTAAATTTAGTCTTTAACTTTTGAAAAATTACCGAAATTAATCGATAATTTTGATTAAAGCTTAAAAATAAGATATATGCCGTCATTAAACTGAACATTTCAAGGGAAGTAACAAAAACAGGTAGTTGACATTTTTATTCTATTGAGTTATTTCCCCATTCTTAAGGACATTTTGAAAAATAACAATATTCCAACTAAATTAAAAAAATCATGTTAACCCTGGTCCCTTTTGGAACTCAGGACGTGTTAGCGCATTTTCGTATTATGTATCAGTACTTATGTTAGATATCAGCATTATGTAGTTATCAGTAATTGTGTTTAGATTTTAGACATATTTTTATGAATTTTCTTGTGTAATGAATATACCTGACTTTTTTTAAATTTAAAAGTCATTTCTTTACATTTAAATATTTTTTTATTTTTTCTTTAATCTAACTACAAGTCACCACAAATGATGACGTAAAACTCTCTAAACTTTTACACATATTCTAATGACGTCAAAAAAAAAACAAAAAAACTAATTCTTTTGCACGCTTTCGCACCACTCTTCAATGCTTGAAAAATGATGTATTCGACTTCCGGCAATGGCGGCCGTTCCCTGCGCCAGTGTTACCTCTCGATTCGCAAAGTTTTTTGGTAGTTTTAACGGGGTTTTTTAACGGATCGAGAAACTGAGTGTTGATGCACAAATGGCAGGTCAGGACATACAAAAAACATATATACATCATGGGTCTAGGACTTATGGATGCTGTGATCAAGGGTGATGACAGACGGACGGTTAGACGGACAAAACGGGTGCAATAGCGCATTCGAATTCTCGAAAATGCGCTAAAAACAACAACAAACAAACATAACAATATATTTTAAAAAAATGAAATCAAAGTTATGCATACGATGGAAAAAACTAGTGTTGTTTTCGTCGACGAAAACTAAAACTAAAACCTTCGTTAACGAAAATGTTGACTTTTTCGTCCACGAGAACTAAATCTAAAACTAAAATTAGCAGCAAGACTAAAACTAGACGAAAACTAAATCTGGTAGACAAAATACTGAATAAAAACTGAAATTAAAACTCCCGTACGAAATAAAAACTAAAATCCCCATTTATCGTTCTTTTACGGTACTGCGGGCGAACCGTCTATTCTACGAAATTACTATGACCCAATCTCTTTAATAATCGCACATGCGCATCAACTGGGCGATAATATAAGTTTTCAAAATAATAGAATTAATTAACGTTGAAAGTTGAAAATGACAACAGCAGGAACTGGTGTTGGTGGAGTAGGTGGCCCCCAAAATCGAGTGATATTTGAGATTATTTCACGTACCATACAGATTTTTAAAAAAGTGAATGTTTGGTGACTAACGACGGTAAGAAATGCGAAAGACTGTTCGTGGGAAGGAGTCCCACAAATCTAAAACGGCATTTAAAAGCTTGGCACAAGAAAGAAAATGATGCCATGGAAGAGAAAGAGAAGACTAAAGTAGTGGCAGTACCCATTAAATCAACCAAGCTGCCAGCTTCCAACTTTTCTGCCTCAAGGAAAATTACCGACATGTTTGGTAATAAACTGAATAAACACAAATATTCTGTACAAGTCTGCTGAAAATATTTCTAGAATGCAAGCTCTGACACGATTCATAGCGAAAACTGTTGTTTCCACGTCGTTGGTAAGTAATAATGTATTATTTATTTCTTAGTAGTTACTACTTCTTAGAACCTGTAAACAAAAAGTCACATAAAGACACATGTGACATATCATACATGTAGTATTCATAACCTTACGAACATTTAATTGTAAAACAAAACTTTTTCATGATAAATTTTATGGGTATTAATATGGGCAGCAGTATCACTAATTTTATTATGGGACAGGACAGGGCTTGAGAAAAATAATCGTTAGAGTACTTAAAACAGTTAAAATTTGTACACATGGCAGCTAAAATAGCAAAACTGTTAAATGCTATTCATTTCATGGAATTAATATAAGAATAAATAAAAATGGCTGTATACTGCTACATAATAATTAATAATTAATATGTAATTATAAAATGTAAATTGTAAAATAATTAAAATAATGAAATAATGCAATTTACATGAGCAGGTCAAGCATGAGGCATTCAGAGAGTTCTGCCAGGCAATGGATCCGAAGTTCAAGTACCAGGCCGTACAGCCAGACAAACGGCTTAAAATCGGCGTGTGAAGAACTCAAAAAAAAAAGAAAGTTATAGAGAATATATATGCTTGGGTATTTGGTAAAAAAAGGGGCCTTACGGCAGCGTTCCTTGGTGTTTCGGCTTGTTTGTACAATCCAATTATACAGCAAGGTGAACATTTAACACTGAATGTGTTTACTGTTAGTCATCCTCAAACAGGGGGTATGATTGCTGCTAAAGTTAGCGATTGCTTCGAAAAATGGGGTATAAAAACTATCCAAGTCATGCTAGTTATTACGGACAATGAAGCTAACATGATAAAAGCTTTTAAAACCATATTTGTTGATAGATGCGAAACTGGCACTGGCACTGATTCTGATTCTGCTGAGGAAGAGGATGATGAGGTTGACAATATTAATGAAAATAAAGACTATGAGGATGCAAGGGCAGAAACGACTGTTGATGGTCACTATTTGAAATTGAAACGCATGGCATATATGCCTCATACTATGCAGTTGTTAATGAGATGTCAAAGTGTGCTGCCATAAAACCGATACTTGATTTCAGCGAGGCTTATGGTTGAAAAGTTTAGAAAATCATCTGTTGCAACCCAAAAGCTAGTGTTGAAGAGCAATAAAACTCTTATTGCAGATTGTCCCACAAGATGGTCAAGCACATTCCTTCTACTGCAGCGACTAATTGAACTGAGGGTTAGTGTCAATGCAGTAGCGAAATAAATAGAAAGGGACACTCTTCTTTCAAGTGAATGGCAAAAAATAGATCAGTTACTGAAGCTTCTGCAACCATTTGCCAAACATACACGTTTACTCGAAGGCGATAAAGTTGTTATGTCATCAGTAATTCCAGCACTTATGGACATAGAATATCATCTTCTTGAGGCACAGTCCTATCAAGCTCTGGACGCATCACTAAAAGAGCTAGCAGTCACCTTTTTGGATGGCTTGAGGCGACGATTTGAGTTTGCGTTGGAACCAGAGTCTGATGTTTTTGAACCTATACCTTCTGCAGCTTGCCTGCTTGATCCTACAACTGTGTCTGCACTGTTCATTTCAGGAAAAGAGCATCTTCTAAATGCAGCATAACAGTTTGTGTTGCGAGAAGAAACTGCTTCAGCAGAAGCAGCCGCAGTAAGTGCACATCTTGGTCAAGTGCTTTCAGCTGCTGGTCAGCCTACTAATAAAAGAAATATCACTGCAACTGCGTCCCCTGATAGCGTTTGCTCAACAGCCCTGACTACATCTGGACCTCCTCTCAAGCGCTTCAAATCCCTGACGCAACATATTGCGAACACCACACACATCACTGATATTATATCTGCAGTTCGTGGGCCTGAAGACAAACTGGAAGATTATTTGTTGCACTTTCAAGAAGCTGCCACAGCAGTCAGTGAGGATGGCAATGGTTTAAGCTACTGGCAATCACAGAACGTTCAAAAAACGTTTCCGTTGCTTGCACCATTGGCTTTAGATATATTGAATTATTGAATGCACCAGCTTCGGAGGCTTCCGTAGAGAGAATTTTTT
Source organism: Radix auricularia (assembly GCA_002072015.1). Taxonomy (NCBI): domain Eukaryota; kingdom Metazoa; phylum Mollusca; class Gastropoda; family Lymnaeidae; genus Radix; species Radix auricularia. Next base: position 448,917 of record MUZC01004452.1, read on the forward strand.
CTCTTTGTGGTGATTTGACTACTGGGAAAAGAAACACCACTAATCAGAGTCTAGATAAACGGGTCTTTCTCAAGCTGAACAGTCATTTGACGTTTAGTCATCACTCCTTAAGTGAACTGTTATTACTTAGTTTAGTTAGTTCAGAGTTCTAGGTCTTAGAATGAATACATTTGTTTTAATTTTGACTTACGTTTTTGGTTTCTTATTATCATTACGTTTTCAGTTTTTTTTGTACATGCACTGCAAATCTGCTAGACTACAACATAGTCAAAACTTGAGTCATGGCATTGGCACATCACACAATGTGATAGTGTGATTTATAATGTGATAATGGGGTGAATGGACTAAGTCTCAGTACACTCAGCTGTCATCTCTGTGACTACTATTATTATGCTTCAATCTGTTTCAACAATTGGTCATGAACAATGATGTTATTAGTTATTGGTGTTTTAGTCGACGAAAACTAAAACGAAAACTAAAATTGGGCCTAAAACTAAAACTAGACTAAAACTAAAATTATTACAGAAAAAACGAAATAAAAACTAAAACTAAAATAGGACCTGGGACTAAAACAACACTAGAAAAAATGGCATATTAAAAAATGTAAAATATTGCTAAATATCATTTCTAAAGTGTTATTTTAAGGCATGTTACATAAATTTTCGATGAGTTGTAAAAAAATTATTTTAGAAAACTTATTACAATAATAACAATTTTTATTTAAACTTAAAAAAAAAAAAAGAGAATCAGGATTTCTAATTAACATATTAATATTTTTAGTTTAACTAAATATTTAACTATAGATCTCTCTATATATATATTTTAAAAATTCTGTATATATTTTCAAAACATAGTTAGCAATACAAATTAGTTAAATGACGCATTTAGGGACTTAGGTGGAAACTTCAAATTAATTTAAAAAAATATAAAAGTAATACATCTGTTTAGAAAGTGATTTATGATTAACAAAATATAAAGATAATCTTTTTATCACACGTGGCTCAAAAGTTATGATTTTTTTGTCTAAGACCTCGTAATCGTTTTTTCCTTATGTTATTTTCCTTCATATTTTGATTCATTTTATAGATTTAAAAACAAAATCCCATAACTTAAGTGTTTAATTAATTTTTTTTTAAAAAAGGAGATATATTAAAAAATATAAGTAGTTAATATAATGACAAGGAATTTAAATGTTGTTATTGGTAAGTAAAAACAACAACTATCATTAATTATTTATTATTTATAAATTATTGTCGAACATTTTTTAAAACATTTAAATAATTGTAATCGCTAAAATATTTTACCAATTAATCGAGAAATTAATTGTTAATTTCCGCATCTATCTATCTATCTATCTATCTATCTATCTATCTATCTATCTATCTATCTATCTATCTATCTATCTATCTATCTCTCTAATCTATCTAGTCCCATAACCTCTTTCTTTCCAGGTCGTAGGGGAATCTAATGTTTCCAATCTCAGGCTTAAAAGACACTGGCGGCGCCCATCACTCTCCAGGTCAGCGGATGACTTTCTTAGCGTTAGTAATTTCTCAACAACATTTTCTATTTTATAGTGGCTTCTCGTTGGCTTGTGAGGCGAGCGCACTATTGACTTCGCTATATATATATTTTTGTGGAGGCCCTGGGGGCGAATCGTCGGGGCTCAGAGGGACGGGTCCTTTGAATCAGGACGGGTGCGGCCGAGGAACGAGACCAAGCTTGGATCTGTTGATATGGCCGACGACGGACGACAAGCTTGGGTCCTTAAAGGTGGACGGGGATCGACTACGGGCCAGCGGTGTCTTGTGAAGCGGAGGGTGCGGGCGAGAAACGAGGCAAGCTTGTGGACGGCAGCAGGCCTGGGTGTGGTAGTCTCGCCAGAGATTGGTTAAGTCAAACAAGCTTGACCGTGTCTTATGAAAGACTGACGGGTATATAAGACGGAAGAGTTAAGGACAGACAGACGGAGAGAGATGTAGTGATAGGACAGAGTTAGGGGCACACAGACAGACAGACAGACGGAGATATGGATAGGGCAGAGTTAGGAACACGAATTTAGTTAGGGATGAGTGTTGCCAAGTTAAAGAATTAAACATGGTTTAATTGTACAGTCTGACTTGGAGTTTAGTGATTGATTAATAAGTTAACAAGTGTGAACAAATCTTTCAAAATATATATATCAGTGACATTTTAGTATTAAGCAATCTAATGTGTGTGTATGTATCAAATGTATGACAAGTCGTTAATTAAATAAAATAATCAGATGTTGAAAAAACACTTTAACTGTCACAAATAAACTTATTTCAGTCGGAAATGGTGATGTTTTCTAAATTTAGTAACATTATGGTAATAATAAGTATTTTTTTTTAAAGAAGATAAATAACAACATTTTAACATGTATAATAGAAGTGAAGTCTCTCACGACCCCTTGTGTAGTGGCTCTGACGCGGTACATACGGATACGTGCTGACCTAAATATGTGTCCTTGCAAGTTCCTAGAATTTACCAAGCGTCATTCATGTAAGACATTTGGCAGGAATTCCACTCCAGCGAATAGTTTAATGTGTTATATTCTGGGTCGTGTCTCTATGACATAAAAAAGATTGTGGGGGTGGGGAGGGGCAGCAGGGGGAGCAGGGTGGGTGGAATGTGGTGAAAAAGAACAACTTTGATAGAATGTGGAAGAAAAAAATTGAGCGGAATATAAGATGGAACAAAGCAAGTAGAGTAGAATGTGAGAGAAAATAGTGGCTAGAACAAAGTGGGTAGAATTTGAGAGCACAAAGTTAGTTATAAAAGTTAGAGAGCAAATTGGGTAGAATGTTGGAGCACAAAGTGTGTAGAATATTGGAGCACAAAGTGTGTAGAATATTGGAGCACAAAGTGTGTAGAATGTTGGAGCACAAAGTGTGTAGAATATTGGAGCACAGATTATGTAGAATGTTTGAGCACAAAGTGTGTAGAATATTGGAGCACAAATGTGTAGAATGTTGGAGCACAAAGTGTGTAGAATGTTGGAGCACAAAGTGTGTAGAATATTGGAGCACAAAGTGTGTAGAATGTTTGAGCACAAAGTGTGTTGAATGTTGGAGCACAAAGTGTGTAGAATGTTGGAGCACAAAGTGTGTAGAATATTGGAGCACAAAGTGTGTAGAATGTTGGAGCACAAAGTGTGTAGAATGTTGGAGCACAAAGTGTGTAGAATGTATGGATGAAAAAAGGCGTAGATTCTATGTTGTTATCTTATCTTATCTTATCTTATATGTTACAGACGCTCCTTCTGTACAGAAGATTATTGCGTCCTACGTATTTCTATGGTTTGTGTTTAGTCCTGTATTCTTACTAGAGTTTTAAAAGATGATAAAGTGGTGGCTTTCCTGGTTTCTTCAGGCAACCCATTCCACGCCCGAACACCGGACGGAAAGAAAGAAAACTTGTATGTGTTTGTTCCTGCATATGGAATAAGAAAGGTGTTTTTGTCTTTATGTCTATTTGAGGGTTGTATTAGGTTATCTTTGTGTTGTATTTCTAAATTAGAATTAATTGCCTTATGTATAATTACTAATTTACTCTTGGTTCTTCTATCCTCTAGTGTTTCAAGGTTTAATGATTTAACTAATGGTGTTACTCTTGTCAGTTTGATCTGATTTTTCATATTAGCGGATTTCTTTTATCTAACGTGTACTGAATTGTTAACTAAATCGTTTACCAAACTTTTTTTGTTGTTGTATGCACAACTTAATTAATTCAAATTCATGAATAAGTTTATTTATTTATGCATTGGGGATCAAATTACTAAGATATTGTTGAGGAAAGTTAACAAATAAATTGTCTAAACTGAAATTCAAATACGTAACGTTTTAAAGAAAATATTTTTCCAGATTATTTTAATTATTATCAGGTATAGATTGTTAAACTTAATTGAGAGAAAGAGAGAGAGAGAGAGAGAGAGAGACAGATAGATAGATAGATAGATAGATAGATATATAGATAGATAGATAGATAGATAGATAGATAGATAGATAGAGAAAGAGAGAGAGAGAGAAACAGAGAGAGAGAGAGAGAGAGAGAGAAAGAGAGAGAGAGAGAGATTTTATTATACCAAAAACCATTTTTTAAAAACCAAAAATATATTCAGCTTCATGGGATGCCGTAAATTAATATCGAAGTTTTTTTCCCCGGCACATTTGATAACATTTGGATATTTGATATCTGTTTCCTCATAAAGCCATAACATCGTTTTTTAGGTGAAATAGTTGTAACTGACTCATCATTTTTTGTTTCTTGGAGTTCTTCTTGATGTTGCGTTTTGAAGAAAAAACAACAACAACCAACAACAACAAACAGAAATGTTAGGTGAATTATCATACTTGAAATATCAATAAAACATTTTTAAAAAATCCATAAATACTTATTTCACCAAACAATTAGGAAGATCAATTCCTTTTAAATCAGTCAATAGAATTTTGACACGAACTTGTCAAAATGTTTAAAATAAATATTTTACAGACATAGATCTAATTTAATATACATATTAAAACTAAATATCTTAACTGTTTAAAATAAATATTTTACAGACATAGATCTAATTTAATATACATATTAAAAATAAATATCTTAACTTTAAAAAAAATCGACCAGTGTTTGTATTCGTGGAAAGGTTTTATTAAATGTATTTAGTTTTTCATAAATATTTGCTTATTACCGCACAATGCTTTACGATCACGCGTTAACAAATACTTTATGTCAAAATGTCGTTGTCAAATATTGTACATAGTCAAACCGTGTTTCTGTGTCAAATAATGAGTTACTTACATTTGCAGAAAGCCATGACCTTAAATAAAGCCAGGTACCTGTCTGTCTTCTGTTTTCATGTGGTCGTTGTTGCTTTGCCTTAGGTGACATATATTGTATATGATCCCAACTTGCAGTTTTCTACCCAGTCACATCCCTGTTCTATTTATAAATTAAGGGAATGTTTTAAAATATATTAGCAACCTGATCTTATTTTATTTTATACCGTAGAGATACAGCAAAATCGCACAAGTTGATGGTCCGTGAAAAATTACGTTTTAGTTCACTGAACTATTTAGATAAAAACGTTTTATTATTATTTTCTTTCCCTAGTTTAAAAAGTGAAAATTTTACCAAGATTTATTGAAAAGAGAGTTACATTTGTACCTTGAGATACGAAATTAATCCGTTCTTGCTGGCTTTCGTATTTTGGATCTTTTGTATCTCGAACTAAGCTTTACATATAAAATACTTTTTAAACTTTTAATGTTGACATTACACGAAATGCACATTTACTTGAATTTTTAGTTTAAAATACAATGCATGGCATCCTCAGATTTACTTTTCAAAATTTGTGCTGTTTACGGCCCTATCAGAAAAATATGTGGTGTTTATGGCTTTTTCAGACAAAATATGTGGTGTTTATGGCTCTCTCAGACAAAATATGTGGTGGTTATGACTCTATCAGACAAAATATGTGGTGTTTATGGCTCTATCAGACAAAATATGTGGTGTTTATGG
>MUZC01004453.1:18503-34791 GCA_002072015.1 Radix auricularia
GACAGATGTAATAGCAATCATTTCATGGACAGATGTATTAGCAATCATTTCATGGACAGATGTAATAGCAATCATTTCAATGACAGATGTAATAGCAATCATACATGGACAGATGTAATAGCAATCATTTCATGGACAGATGTAATAGCAATCATTTCATCGACTGATGTAATAGCAATCATTTCATGGACAGATGTAATAGCAATCATTTCATGGACAGATGTAATAGCAATCATTTCATGGACAGATGTAATAGCAATCATTTCATTGACAGATGTAATAGCAATCATTGCATGGACAGATGTAATAGCAATAATTTCATGGACAGATGTAATAGCAATCATTTCATGGACAGATGTAATAGCAATCATTTCATGGACAGATGTAATAGCAATCATTTCATTGACAGATGTAATAGCAATCATTTCATTGACATATGTAATAGCAATCATACAGGGACATATGTAATAGCAATCATTTCATTGACAGATGTAATGGCAATCATTTCATTGACAGATGTAATAGCAATCATTTCATGGACAGATGTAATAGCAATCATTTCATTGACAGATGTAATAGCAATCATACAGGGACAGATGTAATAGCAATCATTTTATTGACAGATGTAATAGCAATCATACATGGACAGATGTAATAGCAATCATTTCATTGACAGATATAATAGCAATCATTACATGGACAGATATAATAGCAATCATTTCATGGACAGATGTAATAGCAATCATACATGGACAGATGTAATAGCAATCCTTTCATTGACAGATGTAATAGCAATCATTTCATGGACAGATGTAATAGCAATCATTTCATTGACAGATGTAATAGCAATCATACAGGGACAGATGTAATAGCAATCATTTCATTGACAGATGTAATGGCAATCATTTCATTGACAGATGTAATAGCAATCATTTTATTGACAGATGTAATAGCAATCATTTCATTGACAGATGTAATGGCAATCATTTCATTGACAGATGTAATGGCAATCATTTCATTGACAGATGTAATAGCAATAATTTCATTGACAGATGTAATAGCAATCATTTCATTGACATATGTAATAGCAATCATTTCATTGACAGATGTAATAGCAATAATTTCATTGACAGATGTAATAGCAATAATTTCATTGACAGATGTAATAGCAATCATTTCATGGACAGATGTAACAGCAATCATTTCATGGACAGATGTAATAGCAATCATTTCATTGACATATGTAATAGCAATCATACATGGACAGATGTAATAGCAATCATTTCATTGACAGATGTAATAGCAATCATTTCATTGACAGATGTAATAGCAATCATACATGGACAGATGTAATAGCAATCATTTCATGGACAGATGTAATAGCAATCATTTCATTGACAGATGTAATAGCAATCATTTCATTGACAGATGTAATAGCAATCATTTCATTGACATATGTAATATCAATAATTTCATTGACAGATGTAATAGCAATCATTTCATGGACATATGTAATAGCAATCATTTCATGGACAGATGTAATAGCAATCATTTCATTGACAGATGTAATAGCAATCATTTCATGGACAGATGTAATAGCAATCATACATGGACAGATGTAATAGCAATCATTCCATGGACAGATGTAATCATTGTTACTACTTGGACACATGTAATCATTGCAGCAAATTGGACAAATGTAATTATTTTTACTACTTGGACGGCAACCACAATGGCGCATGAAGGTAGAACACTAACAACAGGTATACCCTTATTTCAGTGTGGGGTCAAATCAGTTCAGTTACCGCCTTATCTTAAATTATACAACTAGCAGCCCATTTGGTACACAATTAGCAGCCCATTTGGTACACAACTAGCAGCCCATTTGGTACACAACTAGCAGGTCATTTGGTACACAACTAGCAGCCCATTTGGTACACAACTAGCAGGTCATTTGGTGCACAACTAGCAGCCCATTTGGTGCACAACTAGCAGCCCATTTGGTGCACAACTAGCAGCCCATTTGGTGCACAACTAGCAGGCCATTTGGTGCACAACTAGCAGCCCATTTGGTGCACAACTAACAGCCCATTTTGTGCACAACTAGCAGGCCATTTGGTGCACAACTAGCAGCCCATTTGGTGCACAACTAGCAGCCCATTTGGTGCACAACTAGCAGCCCATTTGGTGCACAACTAGCAGGCCATTACACATTTTTTGGTGTAAACTTCGAATTAATTACGTAATTTCATCACGCATGCTAATACATGAAATTTATCTCAGAAAAGGGGAATAGCACTGCGCTAAGTTAAATTGGGAATGAATAAATCACTGGGACCCCCGGGACCCCCACACCCCAAGTGAATGAGGTTTAGTATGTATGTATGTATGTGGGAATCCTTGACCCACAAAGGGGACCAATGAGCGCACCGGATGTTGACAGAAGACACAAATAGCCACAGCTGGACTTGGTCAGATGCCATTAAATATTTGCTTGCCGTCTGGTCTAAATACTCCGGCTTTAACGTCCGTTGTAAAACTGTGTAAGACTTTTTTTAGGCTTCAGCAAGATGCTACAATACTTGGACAAGTCATGGCTACCACCAGTAGGACCACAAGTCATGGCTACCACCAGTAGGACCACAAGTCATGGCTACCACCTGTAGGATCACAAGTCATGGCTACCACCAGTAGGACCACAAGTCATGGCTATTACCTGTAAGACCACAAATCATGGCTACCACCTGTAGGACCACAAATCATGGCTACCACCTGTAGGACCACAAGTCATGGCTACCACCTGTAGGACCACAAGTCATGGCTATTACCTGTAAGACCACAAATCATGGCTACCACCTGTAGGACCACAAGTCATGGCTACCACCTGTAGGACCACAAGTCATTGCTATTACCTGTAGGACCACAAGTCATGGCTACCACCTGTAGGACCACAAGTCATGGCTACCACCTGTAGGACCACAAGTCATGGCTACCACCAGTAGGACCACAAATCATGGCTACCACCAGTAGGACCACAAGTCATGGCTACCACCTGTAAGACCACAAATCATGGCTACCACCAGTAGGACCACAAGTCATGGCTACCACCAGTAGGACCACAAGTCATGGCTACCACCTGTAGTACCACAAGTCATGGCTACCACCAGTAGGACCACAAGTCATGGCTATTACCTGTAGGACCACAAGTCATGGCTACCACCTGTAGGACCACAAGTCATGGCTACTACCTGTAGGACCACAAGTCATGGCTACCAACTTAAAGACCACCCTTCATGGCTACCAATTTAATGACCACCAATCATGGCTACTAACTTAACGACCACAAGCCATGGCTACCAACTTAACGACCACAAATCATGGCTGCCCTTATAGGACTATAAGTCTTGGCTAATCTTTGACCGAAAATCTAGGACACAAATGCATGGCTACCCATAGTAGTATATAAAGTCGAAGCTAATGAAACCAGGATCACAATTCTTGGACATCCCTGTGAGACTAAAAGTCAGAGCTGCCAAATGAAAAAAGAAAAGGTTTGAATGATTGAGACACTACATTAGCAGGTTTTAACGGCGATCGAGATTTTGGATGGTCTATTTGATTGGTGAATACAAACTTTGGATCGTCATTTTGATTGGTGAATTCAAATTTTGAATAGTCATTCTGATTGGTGAATACAAATTTAGATGGTCTTTATGATGGGTGAATTCAAATTTTAGATGGTCATTTTGATATGTGAATACAAACTTTGGATTGTCACACTGATGAGTTCCTATTTTTAGACTTGGCAATGTTCTGGAATGTAACGGACTTGGGTTTCTGAGGCTCTGAATCCCGTGATACATCAGTCCACCTCTGGCACAAGGACTGTCGAAAGATTAGGCCGACGTAACAAGACACTAAACCGTCTGGAGTCTGGAGTCTTAGCTTTCCTTCCGGCGTGTCAGGATACGGCATCTCGGAGATGTGACATGATAGGCGTTGACATGAGAACAAGGTGACATTTGAGGAGGTGGCATTTGAGGTGGTGAATTTGAGGAGGTGACATTTGAGGAGGTGACATTTGAGGAGGTGACATTTTAGGAGGTGACATTTTGGGAGGTGACATTAGAGGAGGTGACATTTTAGGAGGTGACATTTGAGGAGGTGATATTTGAGAAAGTGACACTTGAGGAGGTGGCATCCTCTGAAAGTGTTTTTTTACAGTGGAGATAAAAGGGAATAATCTTTGATGTACACTAACTTGAGAATCGGCTAGTCAATAATTGGCCGTTAGGGTATTGCATGACGTCAATTAGCTATTGGGGTGGTGTATGACGTCAAGAAGACATGATGTAATGCATGACGTCAATTAGTTATCGGGGTGGGTGATGCATGACGTCAAGAAGACATGATGTAATGCATGACGTCAATTAGCTATCGGGGTGGGTGATGCATGACGTCAATTAGCTATCGGGGTGGGTGATGCATGACGTCAATTAGCTATTGGGGTGGTGTGTGACGCCAAGAAGACATGTGGTAAAGCATGACGTAAATTAGCTATCGGGGTGCTGCATGACGTCAATTAGCTATCGGGGTGGGTGATGCATGACGTCAGTTAGCAATGGGGTGTTGTATTACGTCAATTACCCATCAGAGTGATGTATGACGCCAATGACCTATCGTGGTGATGCATGACTTCAACTAACCAATCGTGTGATGTATGACGTAAACAAACTGGCTAAAATTAAAATCATTATAAAAAACAATTGTATTCCTTAAATGAATGGCTAACAGTTGACTGTAATACTTGCACTCATGAGGTCAGATCAAGTTGTGGCTGCTGTGTTCAATTCAACCAAACACCTGCCTGGTCCCGTCTCCATCACTAGAACAATTCTGTAGCACTAGAACAGAACTTCAAGGGGCTGAATAATTTCACACAACCCCGACCCCTCCACATGTTTCCAGGAGCACCGCCTTTGAAAATTGTGGAGCCACTTGCGGTGATAAAAGCCATATTGAACATTAACTTCGTTGCTAGCACTTATCTCTGGTGTCTCATCTGATTGTGGGAAGCCTCCTTTGTCTCCCCTTGTGTAGAACTCTCTCAGCCCTAACTCAATTATGTTGACGTGTTATGTTCCTACCTGAATTTGAGTAAACACCGCGTGAGGGAGACTCTAGGAACAACATGTGGGGCAGGTTCATGTCTTCAATAGCGGCCGTGATGTGGGCAAGTCTTCAATAGGGGCCGTGATGTGGACAAGTCTTCACTAGGGGCCGTGATGTGGGCAAGTCTTCACTAGGGGGCCGTACTTTGGGCAAGTCTTCACTAGGGGCCGTGCTGGGGGCAAGTCTTCACTATGGGGCCTTGCTGGAGGCAAGTCTTCACTAGGGGCCGTACTGGGGGCAACTTTTCACTATGGGGCCGTGCTGTGGGCAAGTCTTCACTAGGGGGCCGTGCTGAGGGTAAGTCTTCACTATGGGCCGTGGTGGGGGCAAGTCTTCACTATGGGGCCTTGCTGGGGGCAATTCTTCACTAGGGGCCGTGCTGTGGGCAAGTCTTCACTAGGGGGCCGTGCTGAGGGAAAGTCTTCACTAGGGGGCCGTACTGGGGGCAAGTCTTCACTAGCGGCCGTGCTGTGGGCAAGTCTTCACTAGGGGCCGTGCTGTGGGCAAGTCTTCACTAAGGGGCCGTACTGTGGGCAAGTCTTCACTATGGGGCCGTGCTGGGGGCAAGTCTTCACTAGGGGCCGTGCTGGGGGCAAGTCTTCACTATGGGGCCTTGCTGTGGGCAAGTCTTCACTAGGGGCCGTGCTGTGGGCAAGTCTTCACTATGGGGCCTTGCTGGGGGCAAGTCTTCACTAGCGGCCGTGCTGTGGGCAAGTCTTCACTAGGGGGCCGTGCTGTGGGCAAGTCTTCACTATGGGGCCATGCTGAGGGCAAGTCTTCACTAGGGGCCGTACTTGGGGCAACTTTTCACTAGGGGCCGTGCTGTGGGCAAGTCTTCACTAGGGGGCCGTGCTCTGGGCAAGTCTTCATTATGAGGCCGTGCTGAGGGCAAGTCTTCACTAGGGGGCCGTGCTGTGGGCAAGTCTTAACTATGGGGCCATGCTGGAGGCAAGTCTTCACTAGGGGGCCGTGCTGAGGGAAAGTCTTCACTAGGGGGCCGTACTGGGGGCAAGTCTTCACTAGCGGCCGTGCTGTGGGCAAGTCTTCACTAGGGGCCGTGCTGTGGGCAAGTCTTCACTAAGGGGCCGTACTGTGGGCAAGTCTTCACTATGGGGCCGTGCTGGGGGAAAGTCTTCACTAGGGGCCGTGCTGGGGGCAAGTCTTCACTATGGGGCCTTGCTGTGGGCAAGTCTTCACTAGGGGCCGTGCTGTGGGCAAGTCTTCACTATGGGGCCTTGCTGGGGGCAAGTCTTCACTAGCGGCCGTGCTGTGGGCAAGTCTTCACTAGGGGGCCGTGCTGTGGGCAAGTCTTCACTATGGGGCCATGCTGAGGGCAAGTCTTCACTAGGGGCCGTACTGGGGGCAACTTTTCACTAGGGGCCGTGCTGTGGGCAAGTCTTTACTATGGGGCCGTGCTGAGGGCAAGTCTCTGGGATTTTCTACGATCTCAGCAGGTCAGGATGAAGATCATTGAAAGATCATTGAAAGATCGTTGTTTTCAAACACTCAGCCTCTAAATATTTCAGGTTATTAAATTTAAAAGTTTTGTTTGTGGGGGGGGGGGGATGACTTGTTGACAAAAATGACTCCATTTGGCCATCACCCAAATGAACTTCTTTCAGTTAGTTAACAAAATATCTGGTCATAAAAAACTGGAGCAGTTTTACTTACGAACTAATGCATAAGTAGACGTTTTAGCATATGCCTCCACCAATACAAATAAAAGAACTCAAGTATTTAAAAGTTAAATGAAACTTAAATTATATATTACGCAATATACAATGGAAACAACAATTATTAAGTAAGTAATTATTTTAATTTAAAAAAATATTTTTTTTTTAAAAAAATCTCACAAATGAATAGAGCGAAGATGGACACAAGTGCTGGACATATATACAGGAAAAAAATAAGAGGCCAGAAGTATCAATTGTTACAGTTAAAAACAGAAACTGAAGAAAAAAATGTTACAGTTACGTAAAATTGCGAACTCGGTTTAATCCGTATGGAACCAACGTGCTAAATATGTTTATGAATCTATCTGCCACATAGTGTTCGGGAGTGTTGCTCACATACAGAATGTCAGGGACTGCAATATCTGAAATCTCGTCATGGCTAGGGCTGTTAAATGTGTAGAGTTAGATCATGGAGCCTGTTTATTTATGACTTGTCTCTTAAGAGAGAGAAAGAGAGCGAGCGAGGGGAGAGAGAAAGAGTGTTAGAGAAAGAGAAAGAGAGAGAGAGAGAGAGAGAGAGAAGGAGAGGAGAGAGGGAAGGAGAGAGAGAGAAAGAGTGAGAGAGAAAAAGAGAGAGAGTGAAAGAGAGAGACTGAGACAGAGAGAGAGAGAAAGAGAGAGAGGGACAGATAGAGAGGGCGAGAAAAAAAAGAGAGAGAGAGAGTGAGAGAGCAAGACGCTATTGAGCTAGACATTTTCTGAGTGAATTATTTGTAGGTCGTGGATCCCTCTAGGGTAGGCCATCAGACGATGCACCTGGTCATAGAGCAAGACATTGAAAACACAGAGAAAACGTTACGAAAAATAGACATGTGATTGGCGGGCTCTGTTTTTATAGTGTGGGAATGGTTGTGACGTCATCAGCCGTATACAATACGGTGGTCTAACGTCTTCGGTGGCATACGGATGCGGGTGTGACGTAATCGACGATGTGCCAAGGGTGTTATGACGTCATACATGGTATATTATATAATTGGGTTGTGTGACGTACGATGGTACGGACACGTGTCAAGATCTGGAGGTCTCTCAAAGACGATATTGCAAGGCACAGTCCAGGGAAGAAGGAAAAGAGGCAGACCAAGGAAGAGTTGGGAGGACAACATCAAAGAGTGGACCGGCCTTTCATTTAGCGATTCCCAGAAGGCAGCTCAGAACCGTGACACTTGGCATGAGTTAGTGCGCAGCTCAAAATGGTGCCCCAGTTCAAGTTCAAGTTCAAGTGACGTCATCAACCGTTTACCAATGTAACGTCATCGATTTAATAAGTATATCGTTACAACGTGGTTTATCTGGCCGTATCCTCCAAAAGGTTTTCCATTGCTAGAAATGTGCGAGTTTTGACATAGATAACAGTACACGACACAAAGAGATATGAGATTAAAGTGAGACATATAAAACTTAGCCAAAGAGTTTTACCGTTGTTGATACATTAATAGGGATGTGTGAAGTAACTTTAATTACAGAAGTTTCTCTTAAAAAGTTCCTCCACTTTATTGTCGCGAAACGCTCCCAGAGGAAAGTCACTTCACTGTTTTCTCTTGTTTGCCACAACCTCCATGTTATACAGACACGCCATCAAACACGTACCATCAAACACGTACCATCAAACACGTACCATCCAACACGTACCATCAAACACGTACCATCGAACACTTACCATCAAACACGTGCCATCAAACACGAACCATCAAACACGTACCATCAAACACCATCAAACACGTACCATCAAACAAGTACCATCAAACACTTACCATCAAACACGTACCATCAAACACGTACCATCAAACACTTACCATCAAACACTTACCATCAAACACCTACCAAGAAACATCATCAAAATCATATCACCAAACACTTACCATCAAACACGCACTACCCAAATTGTACCATCAACCAGCATACACACTTTTTAGATATTCTAATTTTAATTGATACAAAGAGTGTCCTCTGTTGACCCCCTGCAGACCACTGAAATAATGCAATGAAATATGGAGTTGCATTTTAAAGAAACATATTAGCAATTATTTTAAAGTTCCGACATGATTTTTATTTTTTGTTCTTTGTATAAGCGAAAATTCCATTGGCGATGGCGTGACATTTCTTTTTGAGAACCACTGCACTAAGTAAATATTATAAATATTAGTTTCCCGTCTGCCGCTGGGGGCTAATCGTCTAGTGACATCGAGCCAGTTACCATCCTTTATTTGCATACAGTCGTGCAGTTGAAAAAAAAAAGGCGCAATGCAGCCTAACGAGAGCTGAGCCATGCACCGACCAGGTGACTCGGAAATACCGCACATCCGGAAATACCCGGACCACACCAAATACTAAACAGCTCCGGGTTAAAAAAAAAAAAAAGAATAATTTTTTATTGTATAACAAAGCGGAGCAGGTAGTATTTAAATGAGCGAATAGATTTTTAGAAGAAGAGAATTAGAAGCGATATGGTAATGTTGCATGGCTTAATGCAAACAGGCGAATTGAGGTGGGGAGGGGAAGCCTTGATGGAGCACAATACTTTTTGTTAAAACGTGACCTGTCCTGTTGGTTTTTACGTCAAGTTTCACCACAAGATTTCTGCCGTCTATTTGTTGAATTCTTTTGGCCTGAGTTGATGTAACGGATTGTAACGGAGAGTCTTTTTAAATTTTATTTTTAATTTAAGAACCGCATTGAAGCACTATGGGCCATTAAATCTGGCTTGCAAATCTTCCAGTAATCCTTGTAATATTTCTTTCTTAAATTGTACGCGAGACGCAATGTGAACACGGAAGGGCCGCATGCGGCTCGCGAGCCGAAGTTTGGCCACCGCTGGTAAACAGTATATAACAATTGGCTGTGGTCTGTTGTAAGGTAACAACTGGCTGTGGTCTGTTGTAAGGTAACATTTGGCTCTGGTCTGTTGTAAGGTAACAATTGGCTGTGGTCTGTTGTAAGGTAACAATTGGCTGTGGGCTTTTGTAGAACAACAAATGGCTGTGGTCTGTTGTAGAGTATTTCATTATTTGCTGCTAGAGTATTTCATTATTTGCTGCTAGAGTATTTCGTTATTTGCTGCTGGAGTATTTCATTATTTGCTGCTAGAGTTTACTGTATACTGTATCAACTTTGTGCCAGTGTGTTGGTGTAAGGCGTATCGCCATTGCTGAAGTGTTTAAAGATAAAGTCACTTTAGTTTTGCAATCGAATCCAACTAAAAACTCGAAATGACGATTCCGATTCCTAATAAAAAGATAAGCCTGGCCCTCTATGGTTGCGTCTATCAGACACAATACAGTTAAAGTCTCGTTTCTTAGTATCAGATGTAAAGCGAGTGACTGTCACAGTGTTAAAACTTGCACTAGACGCGGTATAAACGCCTTTTTGAGCCAGTGGCGGGACAACGGTTTGGCATTGGGGTAGTTGCTAAGGGCGCCGGGCTGCGCCACTTCAAAATGGCGCCGTAAATCTATATTTACATTTTTTTTATTTAATCAAAGGGCTAAAAAATAAAAGAAAAGTTTGCCAAGGGCGTCGAAAACTCGGTTACGCTTCTGTCTAGGTGCTCAGCCAATGGCCACAAATGTGAGGGAGAGACCCATCGACAGGGGACATAAGTCGTCATGCACAGGGTTACCCTGGCTAAACGACTGGCCACTAAGTTGTGGGTCTGGGGGCATTCGTCCCTCTACGTTACGACTACGCAGTGCTATCTTTGTTTTTCTCAACACTTTCCGACGACGCCCCTACAGTCGGGGCGTAAAAACACTCTTCAAAGATAAGCGCTCTGTTGCAACCTGGGTTACAAGCTCGGTGCAAAAAAAGTTTCAATTGTTTGTTTTTTTAAACTCGGGCTTTTAAGGTTCGTCTAAAGTTTAAACGGTTTACTTTTGAAATCCTTCGCAAGGAATGTAGCAATATTATGTTTCTCATTGTCTGTCTTTTTTCTATATATATTACCAGTTGTCAAGCTAATGTCTACAATAAGTTTCAAAATTTGGCACGTGTTGCATAATAGGAAACCAATCTCTGTATTTGAATGACTGAAGGCTTAGTAACAAATAAAGGCAGTAGCACTCACTCAAAGTGTCAGTTTTTCTACAATATCTTACTCAAGCTGATGACAAGGGAAAGGCAGACGATTCATGCCTGTGACACGGTAACATTGTAATAAAGCTTGAGTTATGGAACATTTTAAATGTATACTGAAAGGAAAGGAAGCCATTTTTAAGTTAAAAAAGTTGATTAAATATTCTAACAGTTGGTGCAAGTAAAACACTTGGAGTAAGTAAATGGACCACTGTATCTCACCAATGGACCCCTGTATCCCCACAATGGACCCCTTTATTCCCACAATAGACCCCTGTATCTCCCCAATGGACCCCTGTATCCCCACGATGAACCCCTGTATCCCCACAATGGACCCCTTTATCTCCCCAATGGACCCCTGTATCCCCACAATGGACCACTATATCTCCCCAATGGACCCCTGCATCCCAACAATGGACCCCTGTATCCCCACAATGGACCCCTGTATCTCCGCTTGACATTGTGTACGTGCCTAATTAAACACGACATCCCATGATAAGTGTGTTCACTTATAGCCATAAGTTGGTTTTTGTCTGTCTGGGAGTGATGCCGCCCACATTTAGGACCAGTCATAGGACAGGTTTTATTTGGACTCAGGATAGCCCTTCGTCCTTCACCTTGCATTCCTCACTGGTCGAGCAAAGAGAGATTATGAACGAGAGCAAATCCAGATTTAGAGTTTTTGAGGAGCCATAGTCTATGAAACTTGAGTTTACTTCAACATTGTGAATGAATCATTGGGGTGGGTCGAGGGGTGGGTCGACTTCATTGAATTGAAAACATGTTTACAAAACTAATTGGAAGAATGCCTCGATTTGAAAAAGAAAAAACAATTCTTTTATACCTGTATAATCTGAGGCTACGCTAATCTGTGACGTCATATGGCGGAGATGTTGTTAGAAAGAAATGCTCCGACAGTGGCGTGTATGGGGCACAAGCTCCAGGAGGGGCTACAATGCCATTCAAATAAAAACGCAAGGAGGGGTGAAGGTCCATTGGGGGGCGCGGGCATAGACACCACCACAAACCTTAACATGGTTTAAGTTCACACTAATAACAGGTATCAGTCAGGTCCACAAGGGCGGGGGGCGGGGGATTGACACCACCGCAACCCCTAACATGGGTTAAAGTTCACACTAATAACAGCTATCAGCTAGTTCTTCTATTCTCCACAGTCCGTCAAAAACTTGTGTCCAACAGTGTCAAATGATTGAAAATGTTAGTCCGACATGAATGAAACACTAGCATAACTTTGACAGTTATGTGATTTCTTGCCTGATACTTCTCTCCCCCCCCCTCCAAGTAGTGTCGGTCCTGTCCCCTTATGTAACATCAGTCCCTTGGGGCAGCTGTTAAAATAGCATTACTGAAAATTTACGACACACTGAGAACTTGCAAAATAACAAAACTAGGTCAAGGTCAAGCCATCAAGCGTAGTGTCCTACTTTCAGTTACAACGACACATCTACAACCTCAACGACAAGCCGCCTACATTAGTCACACGATACAACAACAGAAAACACGACACACCAAAAGTCACACGACACATCAACAGTCACACGACACACCAACAGCCACACGACACACCAACATTCCAACGACACACCAACAGCCACACGACACACCAACAGCCACACGACACACCAACAGCCACGCAAGCACCAAAAGCCACACGACACACCAACATTCACACGACACACCAACATTCACACGACACACCAACATTCACACGACACACCAACAGAAAACACGACACAACAAAAGTCACACGACACACCAACAGTCACTCGACTCACCATCAGTATGTATTAGTATCAATATGTATTAGTATCAGTATGTGTGAGTATCATTATGTTTGAGTATGAGTATCATGTATGAGTTTCATACATGAGTTCGTATCATTGTTCACACCAAGTTGGCCGTTGTGCCCTATAACAAAGTCTTGCTCATCATAGTTGCACAGCATTCATTTTTTGTGCACATTTTTACACCCTACAAACACAGTTTCTATATTACCTTTAGTTAAATGTGCTGCATGGTATTTCTATACTCCTGCGCGGCGTCGGTTAGATATTTGAGCGGCTACGCATTTTTAAAGAGAACATAAGGTTGGTATGAGGAATGGGTTTTTGTGAATCTTGTGTAAAAAAGGAAATATTTGTTTGCTGGGACAATGAAGATGTTGTGCTTTCTAGTTGTTGTTTTGCTGCGAAAATGAAGATGTTGTGCTTTCTAGTTGTTGTTTGCTGGGACATTGCTGGGACAATGAAGATGTTGTGCTTTCTAGTTGTCACTTCTAAAAAAATCAAATGAAACCCTGGCGATCAGGAGTGCGCAACTTTTGGGGCTATTGCCCGGCGCAAAAAAAATTTACATAATCTTAATGTATTGTAAGCGAACACAGTGCTTAATTATAAACAAAAACATTTCCATCGATATCCTCTCATATTTCTACTTTATTGAACATTGTCATGTAAACTTAACATCAAGTCACCACACGTACACCATTAGTATATTTTTAAGTGGCATAAGTACACTGAGAACACTCTAATTGAATCAGTGATCATCTTATTCAGTAACACTGTCCATGTAACTTAGCAGTTCAGAGTCTTGAAATTAGTGGTTGCCTTGCTCTTGGATGTTTGCCGAGAGTCGCGCAAAGTCCGGGCACTCGCTGGAAATCATCAGTCGTATTCATGACGTTAGATTGGTGTCCACCAGTCGGGTTCGATATTTGTTCTTTAGATATTTCATTCGTGAAAATGACGCTTCACACATGTAAGTATAGCATCAGAGTGTCTCTTTTTGCTATTTCGCGAAGCTTGGGATACTCCACGGCTACTTTCCATGTCTCCAGCAGATCGTTTTGGTCCTCGAATTTCTTTACAAGCTGCTCGTTACTTCTTAATTCGATCAGTTCCATTTGGGTGGCCAGGAGGGCCCTACACTGGAGGAGCAACGTTATAAGTAAGACATTAAATATGGTCAGAAACTTTCATTTGCAACTCTTAGCCCCAGATTCGTACCAGGCCCAGCGTACCGCTTAAGTCCCCCCCCTTACCTCTGTTGGACCTCGTATTTGCAGAAATCACAAGTATTAACCGCTCTCTATGACAAATACTTTTGTTTAGTGGTCTGGCTGAAAGCGGTTGTTCCATTTGTTAAACTCTTTTTCTGATTGGCCGAAACCCTGCCACCACGACTTCCGGCTAATATTTCAAGCTCAAATTTCCATCTCGTTAAGACGCACGTTGTCCGCCGTGGTCGGGTCTGTTGATTGTCACTTTATTAAACAGCGTGTTTGCCAAGCCGCAGTGAAGTCCCCCCTCGTTTGACATTATTATTGCATATACACTTTCAGCAACAGGCCCGGCCCGACGCCGCCCTATCGCCGGGACCTGAGACCCGAGGTTTATGGCCCGAGAGCCGCCTGCCAATGGCCCCAGTACAAACACGAAATGGCCGCGCTACACGTGATCCGTCTTGGCAAGAGCAACACGGACCAGGTATCAAAGCCCCCAGTTTGTTGGTTCACGGAGAAGGTCCCCACGGGAGAAGGGTCGGTCCTGTCTAACTACGTAGATCGTGGTACTAGTGGCGCTTTGATCACGACATGACGGACCAAGTCACACTGAATACAAACTGACGAGTGGGGGGGGGGAGGGATGATATATCACTGGCGGAGGGTAAGACATGACCAGGGGAGGGGGGGTCCTCACCTTCTTGAAAAGAAGCGGGGGTGTCAAATAAGGGAGGGTGACTTATCGTACATCAAATAAATTGATCCCCCACCACCCATACACCCTCCCACCCTCACCCAGCTTTTTGCCTTGTTTTATTGTCTTCTCAGATGTAATATTTGCTCTGTCGTTTACTTTTAAAGACAATCATTACTGTATGTTCATTCAAATAGCACCCCTCGCCCCAGCGTACTTTTAAAGACAATCATTACTGTATGTTCATTCAAATAGCACCCCTCGCCCCAGAGCACTTTTAAAGACGATCATTGCTGTATGTTCATTCAAATAACACCCCCCGCCCCATGCAGCTTTTAGTGTTATTATCCTCGCCTCTGTCTCAGAAAATGTAATCTCTTTGATATGGTAATCTGAAAATCCAATCAGAATGACGAGATTAAAGTATTAAAGAGATTAAGGTTCAACCAGCATGTAATCCTGAAGGTAAAATAACAAATTTACATTGAGGTTTTTAAAGTTTATTAAATAAATATGTCAGTGGTTGCGGGTCTCACCTTAAGTTTCACAGCAACATTTATCAGTTTTCTTTACTTGAAATACCCATCTTATTGGACACCCTGACTGTTCCATTTTTTACTCGACTGTTTCTCAAATTTTGAACTGATCACCCTTGATCGTACATGGGAGTTAACATTGACAAAAATATCTGTCAATCTATATCATTTATAATGCGCCACAACAAGCACAGAATGAAAAACGCTGTAGACTCTCTTCTGCGGCACCAACAGATCATGCACTAATATAAAGCGTTGGAGGTGGATCGGTCATACAATAAGAAAACCTGCTTCTAATACAAGAGTAAATGGAAAAGACGAAGTAAACATGGTAAGGGTTAGCCTGACAGGACGTAACAGAAACTTTATTCATTGTGCATCAAATAAGTGATGCTGTAAACATTATTCATTGTGCACCAAACAAGTGATGCTGTAAACATTGTTCACTGTGCACCAAGATCAAACATGTGAACTGATAGATGAAGTTGAACATTAGAGTAGAGCCAAAATTACTATCCTCGAGTTTGATTTTAAAAAAAAAAAACTGGAAAAAACTGATTGACTTTGACTTTGGGCTGTCAATGAAAGATGATGCAAATTTAGTGGTTTGGGATATTGTGTGTGTGTGGGGGGGAGGGGGTAGTTCTCTGGCGTTTGTGATTTACAACTGATGGCAGTTTGTGTTTTACACCTGATCGCTTGCCGACCCAGGTATTTCATTAAAAAATTATTTTTTTTACTGAATTGGACCGAAGTTTTGATAGTGAAAGGTTCGTGTTTAGTGACAGAGAAATAGCCGTGTTATAAAACATTTCAAAAATGTTTTTACGGTAAAATGTGTGAAGTAGAAGGAACACGGGTGCGGCACCATGGGGCATATGTTTATGTACAATTAATGTCATGTTACTTCTATAGTTGAAATGTGGGGAATTTAGATTGTATTGCAAACTCTATTCCAAAGTCAACATATTCATTTCACACAGTGAAATACAGGCAGATCTCGTCCGTGACAAAATAAATGAACAACAGCACAGGTATCGGTATATATATATATATATATATA
>MUZC01004453.1:36098-60222 GCA_002072015.1 Radix auricularia
TATATATATATATATATATATCATATACAATAATCAATGTGTCAGAGGTGGTCAAAGTCCAGGCTGCGGGCCACATGTGGCTCGGCACAAAGTTATTTTATGGTCCTTGAAGACGTTCAGAAAAACTTGAAAGGTGAAGGCACAAGAATATTTCAGGACTTCAAGAAGTGCGTGCCTAAGGGGCAATCCATAAATGACGTCACGTGCCTGGTCAAGCATTGGTGACGATGGGGAGGGGGGCGTTAAAGAAATGTGACGTCACATCAAAAAATCGCCCAACTTTAAATAAAATTTGCACTTAACTAATTCATTGCTTGCAATTTATTTAATGACGTTTTAAATAGCTTCTCCCGTCTTACGATGTGTACGGCTCGCGTAAATTTATCAAATAAAACATTGTTGGTTTGAAATATTACCAATAAAAAATTTTAACACGAAAATGCTTGAGAAGTGTAATAAACTAAAGTTCTGACAAACTACAAGGTATTTTCATACAACGTTTTCCTCTGATCATGAAAGAAAATCATAAAACACACACAAAAAAGATTTAGGTTCTTTGAATGAATCAATGACAGGAAGTTAACGAGTCTTTGAAATACGCCGCCATTATTTAGCACCAGTTGAGGCAGGCCATTTTTTTATTTTTTAATCTACCCACTACCCTTTCTCATTCCGTCCTTCATTCCGTTCGCGACCATGTTAAAAAAGTACCTGGCCTAAAAAAATGAAATGTATGTAGTTGTTCAAAGATATTAACTGTAATAACAAAAATATATAATTTATTATTATTATTTTTAAAAAATAAATCCGGACAAAACAAAGGATTGAAAATAACTTGGGCTTGATATAAAATTTAAAAGTTTAATTTTTAGTTTGTAAATGGTTGGTGCTGTCATAACAGCTACCATCTGCCCACAGGTGTTGACGCGACTTGCTGAAAAAAAAATGTAACAAACTCGCGTCCCTTCTTGTGTAGGCCAAGCAGAAAAACTGATTTTAATAAGACGTACAAAGTTGTCAATATTTAAAGTTAATCGATTAAAAAGTTACCACCATCACCTAAGTTCCCTTTAAGCTGTAAGGATGCGCGGCCGCGCAGTTCTTTGGCCGAAGCCACGCAGTGGTCTAGAATAACAGCGCAGCAAATTGTGTAGTGTTGCACAAAAAATGGATGCTTTGCAACTTTGATCACGTTTTTTTTCCTTTTACTTTGCACACGAACCTACGAACCTTAGAGGGAACATTGACCAGCGCCTAGCAGACATGAACATTCAAGTTGCTGGGACCAATGACCTGACTGAACGTGACGTCATTGTTGTTGACAATTTTTTTTTGAACATTCAGTTTACTGTAGAGCACAATAGTATGTTTTGGGAAGTATGCTGTTAGCTACTGTGTGAAATGAGGGGAATGGATGGTGGCTTGGCTGCATTCTAAAGCCGTCACGACCGCGAAAACTATGCGGCGTTGTGGAACAAGTAGAATCCTAACTGCGAAGCTTTGATCAACAATATTGACAGCCCTAGTTACGATTAGGAATGTACCGGATTTCGGCTCCGGAAAATCCGGAATCAAGCTATTTTTACAAATTTTACTTCATAAATCCGGCCAAATCCAGCTAGGCAGTAGAGACATAACATATATATATATATATCCAGCAACTCAAGGATCCAGCCATTTCTGCAAAGCCGACTCCGGCTTAGGCTCCGGCCGGATTTCACTTCATAAGTCGGTCCAAATCAGTTTCTGCCCTGATTTTAAATATTTTATTCGGGTAAACACCTGGTTTACTAGTTACGATGTTAAACAGATTACAGACTTACATTAAATACATAATTATACTTGTGAAGAAGAAAACTATTTGAAACATGATTATTTTCAATACGGCTTTTAGGAGGTGGTCAAAGCATTGAGACGTAATTTTGGATGAGGGTCTAATTTTTTATGTCGAAGTGTGATGAAAAGGGGGCGGGGGGGGGGGGAATAGGCCAAAATCGGGTGACGTCATTTAAAATGGACAGCCCCTAAAGTTAAGACTAAACACGTTTTTGGAGAAACGTCGTAAAGAAATTAAAAATTAAACTAAAAATTCTCCATTGTATAAGAAGTCACCGACTATACAAGCCACAGCATATGTCTAAAAAGATTGCAGGATTAGTCACAAACCATAAATAAAGGTCCGACGAAATAGTCTTCTAACGTCTGTAACGATAAGATAATTTATGTCTAACCAATCCAAAAAGTACAGCCACTATTTTTAGCACTCAACTGTTAAATCCGATTTTTTTGCGACTCTAATTGGAAGCCTCGGTAGCGCAGTAGGTAG
Organism: Radix auricularia; assembly: GCA_002072015.1. Lineage (NCBI taxonomy): Eukaryota > Metazoa > Mollusca > Gastropoda > Lymnaeidae > Radix > Radix auricularia. The sequence continues at coordinate 38,425 of MUZC01004453.1, forward strand.
CGCGTCAGTCTCATAATCAATTACACCGAGCGATCTGAAGGTCGTGAGTTCGATCCTCACCCGGGGCAGCAGGTTTTTTGTTGTTGGTTTTTTGTTTTGTTTGTTTTTAAATCCTTTATATTAACTCACTAGATTGTGCCAGGCGCCGTGGCGCCTGCGGCGCCCCCTTTTTTTGGGCGCCTACGGCGCCAACCTTTTCTTTAAAGACCAACTAACTTGTCCTTTTTTGATAGACTGTCGTACATCGCTTGCGTTACAGCGTTACGTTACAAACATACCCACACCACTGGGCTATTATATATATACTAGATATGGTGTTTGGTTGAGCCCTTGAGCTTGCCGGAAAAACTCGGATCGATTTTCAACCCACTTCCCCGTATGCTGGCGAGTTGAAATTTTGCAGGCAGACTCGTTCAGATGATAAAAATAATGTATCAAAATTTCAGACCGATCAAATGTACTTGTAATTAAATTTTAGATTACATTCATTCAACTCTATTTATAATGTTCATTTTCGAGACGGAGTGTCGTGGTGCGTATTATATTGAAAACCTTTTCCTGTCGCTCAATAAGGTGCGTGTTATATTGACATTACTTTAAAAAAGTACATTCACGATCGGTGCGCATTATATGAAACATGTTTTTGAATATCCTTATAACTTATAGTTATTTCTCGTATAGAAAGGATTTACAGTAAAAAAAAACTTGGTTTTTACGGGTTTTTAAAAATTTATCTTTATAAAACTCCACAACATGAATCTGACTCCATCTTTCTAAATGACTCCAGAGTTCCTCTATGGCTCCATAGTTCCTCTATGGCTCCATAGTTCCTCTATGGCTCCATAGTTCCTCTCTCATTCCATCGTTCCTCTCTCACTCCAATGCCAGACGAGAAGAAATAGATTTGATATGCCAGGAAGGAGAAGATGTCATATGACCTCAATGTCAATCATCTCAAGCTACTCTCATATGTGGCCAGGTTTTCGCCCATTTTCTAGAGATTTTAGATTTATATCTACAAATATTGGTACAGGTTGTACAAGTTAGCCGAGTCCAACAAGGTTATCTGTTAGGTTCACTGTGATATTATCTCCCTTTACTGAAGGCTTCATGCGAACCGTTCAGTTTCTGAGAGTAGAGAGTAAGCGAGTTTATCACTGTGTGATATGACTGCAGTATGTAACGGCCCTCTGCAAACTGTCGCATGTCAATAGAGATTACAAGTCATTTTCTCCAAACTAAGACACTGTCATGAGCCGAGCAAATGTCAAAGTCTAAATGACGTGTTATGACGCATGGCGAGACAGTCATTCCCCACTACCGACAAACACACTAATAGTAGGTGCTACGATGAGACAGTCATTCCCCACTACCGACTAACACACTAATAGCAGGTGCTACGATGAGACAGTCATTCCCCACTACCGACAAACACACTAATAGTAGGTGCTACGATGAGACAGTCATTCCCCACTACCGATAAACACACTAATAGTAGGTGCTACGATGAGACAGTCATTCCCCACTACCGACAAACACACTAATAGTAGGTGCTACGATGAGACAGTCATTCCCCACTACCGACTAACACACTAACAGTAGGTGCTACGGCGAGACAGTCATTCCCCCACTACCGACAAACACACTAATAGTAGGTGCTACGATGAGACAGTCATTCCCCACTACCGACAAACACACTGATAGTAGGTGCTACGGGTCACGGCGAGACAGTCATTCCCCACTACCGACAAACACACTGATAGTAGGTGCTACGCAGGGGCGGATTAAGACTGCACGGGGCCCCGGGCTGCATTCAAACGGGGGCCCTATCCAGCCAGCGTCCCTTAAAATGATTGTTAACAGCTAATATAAGACTGTAACTAAATATTAATAATGAAAAAAACAAACAAACACGAAGAAGTAACTCTTTGAAGTGTTCGCCGGTATATTACAATTCAGTGTGAAAACAAAAACTTTTAATTCCACTGCTAGGAATCGAACCCGGTACCGTTTGCATCACAAGCCATTACTCTCTCCACACGGCCAGCGGAGCTCGTCACTACGGAGAAATTTTAAAAAAAATAAACAATAATTTAAACTATGTTCTCTAAGGGAGGCAACTAAATCCATTTGTAGAGATAAAATTTATTAATTTATTTTATTTATTATATTTCCAAGGGTTCGTGCAAACATTTGTGCACTATGATTATAAAATATAAAAAGTTTGGGGGCCCCCACACCGTCGGGGGCCCCTGGCTTTAGCCCGTTCAGCCCCCCCCCTTAATCCGCCATAGGTGCTACGGGTCACGGCGACACAACATTGTTCCCATGACGACATAAATATATCTTTTGAAATCACATGATGTCACTTTACTACTCGAGTCATACTGTCAAGATGAGTTCATTGGACTGACATGAAGATCTCCCCCATCACACAAGATGATCTCCCCCATCACACAAGATGATCTCCCCCATCACACAAGATGCCATCACACAAGATGATCTCCCCCATCACACAAGATGATCTCCCCCATCACACAAGATGATCTCCCCCATCACACAAGATGATCTCCTCCATCACACAAGATGATCTCCCCCATCACACAAGATGATCTCCCTCATCACACCAGATGATCTCCCCATCACACAAGATGATCTCTCCCATCACACAAGATGATCTCCCCCATCACACAAGATGATCTCCCCCATCACACAAGATGATCTTTCCCATCACACAAGAACATCTCCCCCATCACACCAGATGATCTCCCCCATCACACCAGATGATCTCCCCCATCACACCAGATGATCTCCCCCATCACACCAGATGATCTCCTCCCTCACACCAGATGATCTCCCCCATCACACCAGATGATCTCCCACATCACACCAGATGATCTCCCCCATCACACCAGATGATCTCCCCCATGACATCTTTGGCTGGTCATCCATGAACACGTTTGACCGGAATGACACAGACTTTACTTGTGACTCGGCCATGCCAACGGTGTGCAACAAGACCTGAACATCTGGCTAGTAACTTAACGGAACATAAATGTTACACATTTGGTTTGGCCAATGCGAAATGACAGAATCGCATTAAAAAAACATGTCTTTTTATGTGTTTAAAAAAAATCAGTATTAAACTTTTAAAAAAGTACCCCCACCCTCCTTGCCCCTATTAAATGAAATATAAGTTCTTGCCTCAATATGATGTTCAGAGAACCCAGAGAGCCTAGAGAACCCAGAGGACCCAGAGAACCCCAAGACAATTGACACAGCTTACAATGACTTCGTGGAAGCTATTTTGTCTATGGCAATGGAGGCCATTCCGAGACCGTGAAATAATTTTAAAAAAAAACAACAGTTCTGTACATTAATAAGTCGTCTCGGGATAATGGGCGAAGTATAATTACTTACTATTTAGTATACAACAGTGGAATAAAAGCAGAATAAACGTTTAAAAATGATGTACCTATAAATATGTTACAAATAAGGTATACGATCATGTGGTAATACACAAGAGGATCTTATGAGGCATTAAATGATATGTAATTGAGAGAGAGACACAGAGATAATGTGGAGCATTTGATACTAGATGTTATGTCCCATGCCACTCTGGAGTGTTCTCAAATTCTAGAGTAATAAAAAAAGACTACTTACCGTTCTTGGAGTTCCTCTTGTGATTTCTCAACGGTAATCCAAAGAACGGACACTGGATAAAACTGAATTATCCACAAAAGAGAAATGTATGAAATTCACAGAGATGATGAGTAATCGCCTGCGAGCGGTCTCATCATGACTTGGACGATTACCCTCTCAATATCAAAGTGAGTTTGATAGGATAGTCGACTACGTATGTAATCGATTAATACATATCACACGTAAATTTTTTTAAAGCGATTCCGTGCTAGAAATACTCACCAAGCCCTCACATATTTTTTTACCACCTACATTGCACACATGTCAATATCCAATCTGTAGGGCATGGATGAAAGATTTGCAGGTGAAGTTCACGAAATAATGTTCTTCTAAAACTGTTCAACACCAAGACAAATCCTTCTTTCCTCAACAAATGAATCCAATCCCTAACCAATGGAAATAAAAAAAGCGCCCCAATCAGTTGACTTGAATGGTTGCCATGTTAATGTGGACTTTATAATGATTTTAATTTTAATGATTCGTCCGAATTGTGTGTGTGGTGGGGGCAGAGGCGTCACTAGCGTCGGTGTCACCCGGGGGGCGGTAGCTCATGGTGTCACCCCTCAGGATTTAACCCATAGAACTCCTTCGAGTTTTCCAGTGCCAAATAACGGGAATATATAGAATTTTACAGTCTGGTGTCACCCACCTGATGGTGTCACCCGGAGTGGCCCGCCCCCACCGCACCCCGGGTGACGATTGAACTCACGACGCCACTGGGTGAGGTGGGGGGTAAGGTGAGCCACCGTCAGTCAGTTATCATGGTTCAGACATAATTTATGGCTTGCAGGTAATACTATCCTACGTCATTGGTGGAATAAAAACATTGATTGACATATGAGAATATAAGATCCTAACCCACACGAATATTTATATTTTAGGCGCAGCGATTACTAACACTAGCAAAGACTAATTCATTATTTTTTAAAATTTGTATTATGTTACAAGTGATCTTGAGTTTGTCGTTCACGGCAGTGCTACTCAAAGTGGTTGGTCCACGGACCAGTACCGGTCCGCGTACCATCAGCTACAGGTCCGCAGAAATTAGCAAAAAAAGGAAACAATTATAATCTTCCATACGCGGCCATTAAAACTTTCCTTATAATTTTCCCATGGTAGCTCATGGTGTCACCCGGGGTGGTAGCTCATGGTGTCGCCCCCTCACGATTTACTTCATAGAACTCCTCTGAGTCTTCTAGTGCCAAATAACGGGAATATATAATATTTTACATTTTGGTGTCACCCCTTGTGATGGTGTCACCCGGGGCGGACCGCCCCCACCGCACCCCACAAGAGACGCCACTGCTTCGGAACTTGCCGTCTGCTGATGTAAGGGATAAAAAAGTGACCAAAGTTATTCTGCACTTATTTCAATACGTTGTTATATTCGTAGATCATTGGGGGGGGGGGAGGGGGTGAAAGAGACGCCCCAAGCTTTGGTCACTGTTTCACTTTAATCTACTCATTAAAAAAAAAAAAAAAAAAAAAAAAAATAAAAAAAATAATAGCACAAAATTATTTTAGATATGTCCCCCGAAACTCGAATAAGTGATTTGCACTGCTGTGTTTTGTAAAATGTAAAAATGTACATTTAAAACTTGATTTTGTTTTTCTTCAAACCTTCCAAAATAATAATAATAAAATGAAGGAAGTTAGTTGATACCGACGAGATTTATTTTATTAAACCAAATTTCGTTAGGATTAAGAGAGAAGCAGTGGATCTTTTTATAAAATACAAAATACACAAACTGTGCTACAAAACAACAAATTCGAGCTCAAGTTTATTGCTTCGTTGCACAATTAGTTTGTGTATTTTGTATTGTATTTAAAAGCTTTGGTGCCATCCATAAATGACGTCACGCAATGTTACATCATACTTCGCTACAAAAATTTGGATTCCACCTGTAATATGACGTCACAAAGCTATTACCCCCCATATAGCGATATTTTTCTATTTGAAAATTAACAAGTTTCAAATCACTTTATTGTCATTTTAGTGCGTATTTAGTGATAAGGCTGCACTCTAATATTGTAACACGCGTCAATTCAGGTAAGAAGTTTTAAAAAAATTCTTAGAAATCGAAAATTTTAAGTGGAATTTTAATTTAAAGTAGCGTGTTTTGACGTGACGTAACAATTCTTAACCCCCCCACCCTCCCCCTCGTCACAAATCGTCACAAATGTGTGGACCCCCGCTCCCCGCTAGGTGCGTGACGTCATTTATGGACGACCACTTTATCGAAGTCCCATTCTATATCTTTATAAGGAGAAGAAACATGGATGCCAAGCATCAAATAATTTCTGTCTTTTCATCCCAATTAAATGATGGAAACAAGTGGAAAGGAAGCTTCATTAGAAAAAAAAACGAATTGGTGCTAGCCTCACTTGAAAATATCACTCTTCGTATATTCTTTTGGGTTATGTTAGTGTGTTTGACGCTGGTATCCTAGAACATCACGTTGTTAGGTGTAGCGATGTTCTATCGAATGCTCTCAACATAGTTTAATACTAAGTGAGGACGAAAGCCGTCAATGCTTGAGGATATTCTTGTTAATAATGTTTGATTACATAATGGGGTTATACTGTACTTATAATTTCTACTATGAGGCTACACCTGAAGTGCATCACACTTTCATTGCCCGTAATCACAGCACCAAATAGCATCGGTACAGAAATATTTTAATAGCGCGTTGTTCTAGACAAATTTCAGATGTCAAGATAAGAATTGTTCATATTTTTTGAACACTTTTAAATTCAATTTATAATACTTGAGACATATAATTATTATTATTCTCACGTTTTACTAAAAAAAAAATTTGTTTTAGTAACTTAAATTTATATTTACAAAAAATTTAATTCAGATAAAGAATGCATTTTAAATAACGCGTTTATGTATACTTACACAAGCTATGCAATTTATATGTTAAGGTCAATCTATATGTATCTTTAAGTGATTCAACGCGAATATCTATGTAGTATAATGTTAATCTATAGACTATGTGAGAGTGGCACGCCACTTGACTTCGATTCCTTTTGGGATACAATGAAATGCAATGGTTTTATTACAATAAAACACCTATTTTATAATTAAAAAATCAATGTCATTTTATTTTTCGATTTCTAATGATCCATAAAATTGGTAATATGAAAGAAGTAACAAAATTAACATAATTAAAATTGACTTTGTTACTCAAATAATCAGGGAGATAATCATTGATTGTTATATCATAGACAATCACTAACATTATACCATAGACAATCGACTATTATATCATAGACAATCATTGACTATTATATCATAGACAATCATTGACTATTATATCACAGACAATCATTGACTATTACATCATAGACAATCATTGACTATTACATCATAGACAATCATTGACTATTATATCACAGACAATCATTGACTATTACATCACAGACAATCATTGACTATTACATCATAGACAATCATTGACTATTATATCATAGACAATCATTGACTATTATATCGAGCGGGGATGCATCCATGATGTCCGATTGCGGGTAGGGAGGCGGAAGACCGTGTTGGTGATTAGCAGTTCATGTTCAGCACAAGTCTGGAGCAAAAGAAGACAATTGCTGTTACATTGGTTCACTCCATGGTGTCCAAGTACTCCCTCCCAGGCACAGTTGTCCTTGCCAACTCTTGCGTTGAAGTCACATAGCAAGATGAGCTTGTCCTCCTTTGGAACGTCGGCAATGAGTGTGTGAAGTTCTTCGCAAAACTTTGCCTTGACTACACTGCTTTATGCATGCGAAACATGGACCGTATATCAACGCCATGCTAAAAAGCTGAACCACTTTCACACAACAAGCCTCAGGAAGATCCTGGGCATAAAGTGGCAGGACAAAACTCCAGACACAGTGGAACTAACCAAAGCTGGCCTCCCCAGCATCTTCACCCTCCTGATGCAGTCACAGCTTCGCTGGGCAGGGCACCTAACCCGAGTGCCAAATGAGAGGCTACCAAAGAGACTCTTCTATGGCGAGCTCCAGCATGGCCAGCGGTCCCATGGTGGACTAAAGAAACGCCCTTGCTGTCAACCCTCCGGGAGACAACCCACTCATCCCATGTCCCTTATGTTCACGAACTTTCCGTGTCAGAATCGGTCTCGTCAGCCATCTGCGCACACATAGGCAAAACCAGTCTCAGCAACCCTCGGATGACTAGAGTGGTCCTCGTCGATTCGACGGACGAACAACATATCATAGACAATCATTGACTATTATATCATAGACAATCATTGACTATTACATCATAGACAATCATTGACTATTATATCATAGACAATCATTGACTATTATATCATAGACAATCATTGACTATTATATCATAGACAATCATTCACTATTATACCACAGACAATCATTGACTATTACTATTATACCATATACAATCATTGAATATTATACCATAGACAATCATTGACTGTTATATCATAGACTATCATTTACTATTATATCATTTTTTGTTTGGTCATTGTCTGATAACAATGACGCCAAACGTTTGACACCCTTTACTCTCTAGAAACATTTTTAGAAAAAATAAATCATAGTTTAAGTTCTTGGCGATGAGGAACATTGGTAAAGTAAAGAAGTTACCCCCCACAACAATTAGTATAAGTGAAAATTAGTTATTATTATTTTCAAAATCCTTGGATGATATGTAGCATAAAATTAACTGAATTCATGCCAAATGTTTTTGGGCTTTAGGCAATTTGGGGGGGGGGGTCATGTTGATATCACGTTTGTTCAGGGAAAATAATGCACCGGTCCTTGGTGCAATGGACAAACTTCAGCCGATCCGCGGTACTACAAAATTTGAGAAGCACTGGCTCACAGGGAGATAGACGCATCAAAAAGGATGACGTAAAACTGTAACACTGCACCAGAGGCGTCACTAGGGTTGGTGTCACCCGGGGCGGCCCCGTCCCACGGCACCCCCTAGCGACGCCACTGCACTGCACTACTATTTAACGGCCACTTTCAGTCCTAATGTTTTTGATTTCTGGAATTTACGCTAGAAATTATTTCTTGTTCCCGTCCTTTTGTTAGTATATCAATTTATTTGTTTGTTTATAAAACGCTTAAATAATCAACATTAAATCTGAAATAAAATGTATCGCCATTTAGATCTATCAAATTTTATTACTGTAGTAACTTTTTCTTTCTTCAAATAATACAAATATTTAAAGATTATTGCAGATCCCGGTGGGTTCGCTGAATAGATGTGCCCTGTCAAGGTCATCACGTGACGCTATCTTTAAAAAAAGAATTAGGTAATATATAACCTGGTGTGACGTGTCTAACAGACCGGCACATTCACTAAATACGGATACCGCTACGGCTTGACTCCAGGCAAAGCCTCAGGTCAGGGAAAGGACTGGCTATTAATCAAGTACACACCGCAGAGCACAATGTCTTTATCAATGCTCCGGGACCGCCAAGACAAAGTCTGCCTTGCTCCCAACACTCGAGCAGTCGGTAAGACTAATTGTACATGGGGAGGCGTTTTCGGGGCGTTCAAGAAAAGCCATATAAATGACTGCATGCAGTACTCGGAGGCCTTATCTAACAAGAGACATGTTTTGACAATATGAAATCAAACAAGCGCGCAAATACCCACCCACCACACCGCAAACTTGAAAGCCAAACATAACAAGGCAAACGCGTGATTTATACGGAGGGTAATCAGCTTTATTATGTCCCTTGGTCCTAGGGTCCCAGCCAAGGAAAAGGTTGGCCGTGTGTGTGAGTGTGTGTGTGTGTGTGTGGGGGGTGTCGGGGGTTGAAAGGAGTGGGATGCGACTAATTTGTTATGTAGTACAAGTCTTGGAATCGAATGGAAAAAAATTCCTTCCTGAAAGGGGTTATACACAGGTCCACCAAATTTGGTTATTCACTAGTCATCCTAAATGTGGTCCTACACAAGTCCATCTAAATGTGGTCCTAACCAAGTCCACCTAAATGTGGTTCTAACCAAGTCCACCTGAATGTGGTATTACACAAGTCCACCTAAATGTGGTCCTAACCAAGTCCACCTAAGTGTGGTCTTACACAAGTCCACCTAGATGTGGTCCTAACTAAGTCAACCTGAATGTGGTATTACACAAGTCCACCTAAATGTGGTCCTAACCAAGTCCACCTAAATGTGGTCCTAACCAAGTCCACCTAAATGTGAGCAACACAAGTCCACCTAAATGTGGTCCTACACAAGTCCACCTAAATGTGGTTCTACACAAGTCCACCTAAGTGGGGCGATTCAACTAAGATATATGTGTAAATTTAAAAACAATAAATTGTATATATATATATGTGAATTGAGTTTTTTTATTACTGAGTTTAAAACAGGAAAAAGCAATTTTGAAACCACAAAAGTAACAACTGTTGAATTTCACAATTTGAATCATTAAGACTTAAGAGTAACCACAATTTGAATCCTTAAAAGTAACCACAATTTGAATCCACAAAAGTAACCACCATTTGAATCCACAAAAGTAACCACCATTTGAGTCCATTCACTTAACCACAATTGAAATCCACAAAAATAACCGGAATTTGAATGCAAATTAGTAACTATATTTTAATCCGCAAAAGTAAAATATCCAACAATTATTCATGCTAAAAACACTGAATGCTCCATGTGTCCGTTAGTTAAACCAAACAATTTTATCAGTGATGACAACTAATAGCAAAGATATATACACAATTTTTTTAAATTAAACATTTAATTTTTTCTTCTTCTAAAATACTATTAAACAATCGACGACCTCGAGAGCAATGATTATTTTGTGAACAAGGTTACGAGAAGTTTCTACCACATTTTAATTATTTTTTTTTAAAACCACAGAACAAACATGAAAATTATTGCCAGATAAGAATAGGAAATTGTTGGAGTAAATGATTTAATGACAATAAAAATGATCCAACAAATTGAACCAAATGACTCCTCGGTAGCGGTCTTAACTTTTCCTTTTTATTATTGTTGTCATTTTCAGAACGGTCTCGGCGAATAAATACGATCATTATTTGATGAGCTCCCTTCCTTGGCACTGGACATGGTCCTACTGACTGGAAGGCCAGTGGGAGCCATTATTGAAAAGATTCAGCCGTCTAGATGGTCAGTGATGCGTAACGGACAGTTATTTTTTTCCCTATGCGTTGAAACACTTGAAAAGCCGAAAATGAACGCAGCACACCACATGAAAATCTTCTGAAATAAAATTAAATAAAAACTGAATCGCCAATGACAGCCCAAGTACTAAACCTACCTGTCTCAAAACTTTAATTGCTTTCATAAAATCAGAACTTTGTCCTGCTAAATCCCCAAAAATGGCAACACCAAAGCCTTGACTGTTGGTTCCAGAGTGTTCTACAGTAGGCAATAGGAAGGTAGATATGTAGCACACACGCACACAGAAATCACCGGATTTCGACACTTGTAGTAACGGCAGGAATGACCCAAACAGACGGACGATCGCATGTCACATCACCAGTCGACAGCACAAGATCACAGGCAGACGTGCGGCTCGCGATCACACCAAGTAGGAGGCATCCACGAGGGCCCGTTTGACTGTCGTGCGTCGGCCCCCGACCAAATTCTCGCCACAGACCGACTCTCTCCCCCCCCAATACCTGTTGTGCAACTCTGGCTTGACGGTGGCCGGTGCACCAGTTCAGTAACGGAGGGGCTGCACGCTGCACCAATGCACACCTTCAGATCTAGTGTACGGGCCGGCTCCTCCCAACAATGGATCCCTTCTCTACACCCATGAATACCGAGGCTAACCGGCTGTTAAATTAGCAGAATAGACAAGTTTTTCAGCGGATCAAATGCTCTTTTCACGGTTCGTGATATAATATTGGAGAAACAGTCGAATTAATTCAAATATATTGCTAATAACAAGACGCGAGTTTAAACCAGAGCTTAAGGGTGCCTGCAAGTTTAACATGTGGCCTGTATCTTATTGTTATTGTTGATGAACCTCCAGGTACTGCATCTCTTGAATAATTTAGCAATAACATAAATAAATATTTGTTTTTCATAGCTTATTTAAACGATGTATCACGTGACTAGTTAAGATTACAATGAATATGTTACACATGTTCCTTGATGATTGCTAGCAGCATTTGACAATAAGGGTTGGAAGTGGTACCATTAGGGTGGAGGTGGTGGAAGCACATTGTGGAGGTGGTGGATGCACATAATGGAGCCGGTGGTAGCACATACTGGAGGTGGTTGTAGCAAAGGGTGGATGTGTGGTAGCACATCCTGGAGGTGGTGGTAGCAAAAGAATGGAGGTGGTGGTAGCACATACTGGAAGCGGTGGTAGCAAAGGGTGGATGTGTTGTAGCCCATAGTGGAGGTGAAGGTAGCAAAGGGTGGAGATGGTGGTAACAAAGGGTGGAGATGGTGGTAGCACATAGTGGAGGTGGTGGTAGCACTTAGTGGAAGTGGTGGTAGCAAAGGGTGGATGTGTGGTTGCATATAGTTGAGGCGGTGGTCGCAAAATATTGAGGTGGTAATAGCACACAGTGGATGTGGTGGTGGCACAGGGTAGCAATTTTTCAACTAATCTTTTAATGTATTACAGTTAACATTTGCGGTTTCTTTTTCGATCAAATTATCCGGCACTGGATGTCATGAACGATATCTCGCCACTGGATGACATCAACACTTTACAAGCCCCTAGATGACATCAACACTATACCAGCCACTGGAAGACATCAACACTATCCACGCCCCTAGATGACATCAACTCTATCCACGCCACTAGATGACATCAACACTATCCACGCCACTAGATGACATCAACACTATCCATGTCACTAGATGACATCAACACTAGCCACGCCACTAGATGACATCAACACTATCCACGCCACTAGATGACATCAAAACTATCCACGCCACTAGATGACATCAACACTATCCATGCCACTAGATGACATTAACACTATCCATGCCACCCTGTCTATAAATCATCAACTAAACTTTAACCTGTCGAATTTGTTTGTAGGTTTCAAAATATGGCTTATTTCAACAAAGATTAACTTATGGATTTGGGTTTAAAAGGAAACTTTAAAAACCACAAGGCAACATTTTTCAATACTTCCATTGACTTATTATACCTCTATTCACTTTCTTACTTTCCTTTTCATTAATTTATTTATTTATTATTTTCCCACTCTCTCCATTTGTTTTTCATATTCTCACACCCTCTTTACTCTTAGTTTATATTTTCCCCTTTCTTTTCTCAGTTTACAAACTATTTGCTTTTTCTATTCTTTCTTTTTATCCCCCCCCCAAGCTGTTCACTGAGCCACTGATAATAGCCCCCCCCCCACACACACACACAAAAGGGCTGCAACAAAGTATCTTTAACCTTTCAGTGTTTCTCAAACTTTGACTCAGGAGTCATCAACTTAAAAGACTTATGACATAAATCACCAGGAAACATTGGAAGTGCTAACAAACTATTGTATACCTTTAACCAAACTTCTAACAGAACTAACACCATATGTCTTCACACTGTATCTAAAGTTAGGCGGCCCATTTTAATTACTATAATTTCAATATCCAGTGCCCTATCCTTACCTCTACTAAAGTGCTTTATTCATGCCCCGCCAGTGTCCTATCCATTCAACTCCAGTGCTCTATCCTTGTCACTCAAGGGCCCTATCCAAGAAATTTCAGCGCCCTATCCATACCACTCCAGTGCCCTATCCATGTCACCCAAGTGCCCTAATCATGTCACTCCAGTGCCCTATCCATGTCACTCCAGTGCCTTATCCATACCACTCCAGTGCCCTATCCATGTCACCTAAGTGCCCTAATCATGTCACTCCAGTGCCCTAAACTTTGACTCAGGAGTCATCAACTTAAAAGACTTATGACATAAATCACCAGGAAACATTGGAAGTGCTAACAAACTATTGTTTACCTTTAACCAAACTTCTAACAGAACTAACACCATATGTCTTCACACTGTATCTAAAGTTAGGCGGCCCATTTTAATTACTATAATTTCAATATCCAGTGCCCTATCCTTACCTCTACTCAAGGGCCCTATCCAAGAAATTTCAGCGCCCTATCCATACCACTCCAGTGCCCTATCCATGTCACCCAAGTGCCCTAATCATGTCACTCCAGTGCCTTATCCATACCACTCCAGTGCCCTATCCATGTCACCTAAGTGCCCTAATCATGTCACTCCAGTGCCCTATCCATGTCACCCAAGTGCCTTAATCATGTCACTCCAGTGCCCTATCCATGTCACTCCAGTGCCCTATCCATGTCACTCCAGTGCCCTATCCATGCCACTCCAGTGCCCTATCCATATCCCTTAAGTGTCTAATTCATGCCACTCCATTGCCCTATCCATATCCATTAAGTGTCTTATCCATACCACTCCATTGTCGTAGCCATACCACTCCAGTGCCATATCCATACCACTCCAGTGCCCTATCCATGTCACTCCAGTGCCATATCCGAGTCACTATAGGGCCCTATCCATGTCACTCCAGTGCCCTATCCATGTCACTCCAGTGCCCTATCCATGCCACTCCAGTGCCCTATCCATATCCCTTAAGTGTCTTATCCATGCCACTCCATTGCCCTATCCATATCCCTTAAGTGTCTTATCCATACCACTCCATTGTCGTATCCATACCACTCCAGTGCCCTATTCATGTCACTCCAGTGCCCTATCCACGTCACTCCAGTGCCCTATCCATATCACTTAAATATCTTATCCATACCACTCCATTGTCGTATCCATACCACTCCAGTGCCCTATCCATATCCCTTAATTGTCTTATCCATACCACTCCAATGTCGTATCCATACCACTCCAGTGCCCTATACATACCACTCCAGTGCCCTATCCACGTCACTCCAGTGCCCTATCCATATCCCTTAAGTGTCTTATCCATACCACTCCATTGTCGTATCCATACCACTCCATTGTCGTATCCATACCATTCCAGTGCCCTATCCATGTCACTCCAGTGCCATATCCGTGTCACTATAGGGCCCTATCCATGCCACTCCAGTGCCCTATCCATATCCCTTAAGTGTCTTATCCATACCACTACATTGTCGTATCCATACCACTCCAGTGCCCTATCCATACCACTCCAGTGCCCTATCCACGTCACTCCAGTGCCCTATCCATATCCCTTAAGTGTCTTATCCATACCACTCCATTGTCGTATCCATACCACTCCATTGTCGTATCCATACCACTCTAGTGCCCTATCCATACCACTCCAGTGCCCTATCCACGTCACTCCAGTGTCCTATCCATATCCCTTAAGTGTCTTATCCATACCACTCCATTGTCGTATCCATATCACTACATTGTCGTATCCATACCACTTCAGTGCCCTATCCATACCACACCAGTTCCCTATCCATGTCACTCCAGGGCCTTATCCTTGTCACTATAGAGCCCTATCCATGCCACTCCAGTGCCCTATCCATATCCCTTAAGTGTCTTATCCATACCACTCCATTGTCGTATCCATACCACTCCAGTCCCCTATCCATATCCCATTAGTGTCTTATCCATACCACTCCATTGTCGTATCCATACCACTCCATTGTCGTATCCATACCACTCTAGTGCCCTATCCATACCACTCCAGTGTCCTATCCATGTCACTCCAGTGCCCTATCCACGTCACTCCTGTGCCCTATCCATGCCACTGCAGTGCCCTATCCATGTCCCTTAAGTGCCTTATCGATACCAGTCCAGTGTCATATCTATGCCTTTATGGAGCACTATCCATACCACTCAAGTGCCCTATCCAAGCCACCCATGTGTCCTTTAACTGTCACCCCGGTGCCCTATCCATGTCACTCTAGAGCCCTAACACTGCCACAGCAGTGCCCCATCTCTTTTAAGCCCACACATAATTTCATGTTTAACTCTGCAGGAAGAAATTAGGTTTTGTAAACGTGTTTCTATCAAAGAAATTCAATAGAGTTCAAACAGGTTTTGTTGGCCTAACTCCCTTTAATCCTTTGATACCATATATTTAAGTCTAACGCCACGGATGAACATCATGATGTTGTCGCTTGTCTAAGCCTGGTGGGAACAAGACGTTGTGAATGACGTTACTACGCCCCCTTTATTAAGCCTTGCAACCGAGGGTCACAAGTGAACCCCAATTGAACGTTTCCTTGTTTATTCGCTTGTATCATAAAACATTAAAACATTTTTTTAGAGATGTAATGTTCCGTTTGAGTAAATTTCAACGCAAGTCTGTTGACCCAAAGACTGTACGGTGTACAACTGTTGTACAAGTACAACTGTGTACGGCTGTGTAAAGAAACGATCAATTTATGAAGCTTTCATCCTTCAGAAGTTTTGGAATTTCACACGCTAAGACGCACCATAAATATAAAAAGGTTTTGATCTTGTTAGATCAAGTGCCCGCATGTGTATTAAAAAAAAATTGATGAATAATAATATGGTCGAGTAGATGCTTTATAAATAATAAACTGAATTATTTTTTTACAAAAATGCAATTAGAAATTGTAACAGAAGGCACTATTTTCTAATA
Source organism: Radix auricularia (assembly GCA_002072015.1). Lineage (NCBI taxonomy): Eukaryota > Metazoa > Mollusca > Gastropoda > Lymnaeidae > Radix > Radix auricularia. The sequence continues at coordinate 54,724 of MUZC01004453.1, forward strand.
AATAAAATCTATCGTGTATTCATTTCACACCAGCTTTTTTTTTTTTTAATGTAAAAAGAATTAGAAAGATGAACCAGGAGCAAAATGAGAATGTTCAACTTTTGGTCTAGATGCGCTGCTCTAAATAAAATAAAACTCTTTTGTGCAGCTAAATAATAGGTGGCATATTTTGCCTTTCAAAACACTATAAAGTGTTCAGCTGTGTTTAAAAAGTGAAAACCTATTTGACGTAAGTGGTTTCTTCTCTTGCTCTCTGTCTGTCTGTCTGTCTGTCTGTCTCTCTCTCTCTCTCTCTCTCTCTCTCTCTCTCTCAAATACAAATCCCAACTAACACATTTCTTTCTACTGTCATTTTCTCTTCTCACCATGCCCCACACACACCTTTAAATCCATCCCCAAAACAACTTTATATCCATCCCCACACACACCTTTATATCCATCCCCACACAACTTTATATCCATCCCCACACACACCTTTATATCCATCCCCACACACACCTTTATATCCATCCCCACACACACCTTTATATCCATCCCCACACACCTTTATATCCATCCCACACACCTTTATATCCATCCCCACACACCTTTATATCCATCCCCACACACCTTTATATCCATCCCCACACACCGTTAAATCCATCCCCACACACACCTTTATATCCATCCCCACACACACCTTTATATCCATCCCCACACACACCTTTATATCCATCCCCACACACACCTTTATATCCATCCCAACACTCACCTTTATATCCATCCCCACACACACCTTTATATCCATCCCAACACACACCTTTATATCCATCCCCACACACGATTATATCCATCCCCACACCCACCCCACACACACTTGAGTCCATCTTTACCGCAGCTCGTTGTAATTGTTAAATAGCTGCCACATGAACTAAGTCCAAGAGAAATTTCTACAACGGTCACTGCAACTTAACACCCTCACCAAAATACACCCCACGTCCCCAAACATCCTGACTGAAATACACCCCACGACCCCAAACATACTGATTGAAATACACCTCACACCCCAAAAATCCTTACTGAAATACACCACCGCAGCCCCAACATCCCATACCAAAGCATCCCACAGTGTTGGACCAGCCCCTCGTCCCTGCCTAGCTATCACAAGTTGGAAGGATCGATCCTGTAACTTAAAGACTAGTTTATTAAACTAAGTGTTGTAAGGATGGATCGATCCTTTAACTTAAAGACTAGTTTATTAAACTAAGTGTTGTAAGGATGGATCGATCCTTTAACTTAAAGACTAGTTAATTAAACTAAGTGTTGTAAGGATGGATCGATCCTTTAACTTAAAGTCTAGTTTATTAAACTAAGTGTTGTAAGGATGGATCGATCCTTGAACTTAAAGTCTAGTATATTAAAATAAGGTTTGTAAGGATGGATTGATCCTTGAACTTAAAGTCTAGTATATTAAAAAAAAGGTTGTAAGGATGCATTGATCTTTGAACTTAAAGTCTAGTGTATTGAAATAAGGGTTGTAAGGATGCATTGATCTTTGAACTTAAAGTCTAGTATATTGAAATAAGGGTTGTAAGGATGGATCGAGCCTTTAACTTAAGGTCTAATATATTAAAATAACGGTTGTAAGGTTGGATCGATCCTCTAACTTAAAGTCTAGTATATTAAAATAAGGGTTGTAAGGATGGATCGATCCTCTAACTTAATGTCTAGTATATTAAAATAAGGGTTGTAAGGATGGATCGATCCTCTAACTTAAAGTCTAGTATATTAAAATAAGGGTTGTAAGGATGGATCGATCCTCTAACTTAAAGTCTAGTATATTAAAATAAGGGTTGTAAGACGCCTACGGCGCCCACTTTTTTCAAAAGCCCAAGTCACTTATCCTTGTCCTTGTTTGATAATACGAAATATTAAACTTCCTGAAATGTACACAAATAATTTATAATTATAAATCCTCGAATACTCTTTTTACATCGTTCCCTTTTCCAAAATTAAAATATTTGCTAAAATAATGACGTCATGTTTATTTTTAAGTCGAGAAACACCGCACGCTTTTTTAACTGCTATGGACTGTTGTATTATTTCAAAAGTAATCTTTAAGTTATAAATATTTTGCACAAATCCTGATGCACACCTTGTATTAAAATATAAGCTCAAACAATCATGTCATAACGTTACGGATCAATCCAGTCATTCTGTGAGTTTATTTATTGTTTATGAGGGCAATAAAAGGGGAATAACTTTTTAAATATTTGAAGTCTCCCATTTGTAGTTTGTTTCGTCCCTTGTTAAACTCAATTTTGTGTTATGTACGCTTATAATTATAAAATAAAAGGCGTGTGGGGAGTTTCATTTTCATTTAAATCGAATCTATAGTTTCAATAATAATATTAAAATTACTATTACTATTAAAATTTAAAATTTTTTTTGTTTCAGAATGAGGATAAAAAGTTCCAAAGCCAATTCAACACTCACTCCGCCCGTATACATTAATGTCTATGACTCACCGTCAAAGTTTAAGCCGCAAGACAATGTTCAAGGCCATTGGCCAGTCAAGAAAAGGCAGAACAAAAATGATAAAAGTGATGGTCCTCCTTTATCCCCCACCCCCAACACACACACACACACACAGACTCACACTTTTTCCAAAGCATTTCCAGTAGAATCTTGGGTGGTGAAGAAAATGTTATAAAGGAAACAAAATATCACTGAAATAGTATTTTCCCGCAACTTGGATAAACATAACATAGATCTATAATGAAATGTCCGTACCCAATATGTTGTTATTACAATCACCTTTCAATACACTATATTCACTATATCATAATTTCTCATCTGGGGTGCAAGCATGAGAGTTTGGGGAGCACTGCATTAGGACAATATTTCTTGACCCGGTTATTATCTTAATACTTTTATTATATATTCAATTTACTTAAAGCATAGAACACAAGATCACCCGCGGCGTAGCATACGCCGCAGACTTGCTCATCATAGATAGTTCAAAGAACGTGGGTGGGGNNNGGGGGGGGGGGGGGGGGGGTGAGGAAACGGACACAAACAGCAATACAAAGTAATGGACAAAAAGTGAGTTAACATGGAGACATGTGCACAGCAGTTGTTGTTACCTGCCCCCACCGCTTACTACAATCCCTTGCCAACCATAAACTGTCATTTGCCAGTTAGTCATGTTCGTAAAAGATGGCGATAAGAACAGGCAGCAAAAAAATTAATAATTTACACTTAAAATTGTTCCATGTGGGAATTGAACCCAGGACTTTCCGCGTTCGAGGCGGACGTGATAACCACTACACTACGAATCATACGTTACTCTGTGAAGGAGCCACGCAAGTAAAGACAAGAGCATTGTTGTCACAACCCCCCCCCCCCTTTTTTTTTTCACTTTTTTTTTCTTTTTATGCCACTCAGCTTGTCCACTGTGACCTTTCGACCCCAGAGAGGTCATCCGTCATGCTCATTTGCAAATGGTCGTTTACGTCAATTCTATATAAAGAGAAATTTAAGTCTATAAACTTACTATACATTTGAGACCTTTATAAGGCTTCAAATTAACTCTACAAACAACACGAACTAAATAAAGGTGAGTCTGCAATCAGACTTTCAGACAAGTAGATAAAAAAAAAATCATGTTAAGCCTGGTCCCTTTTTGGACTCAGGACGTGTTAGCGCATTTTCGTATTATGTATCAGTACTTATGTTAGATATCAGCATTATGTAGTTATCAGTAATTGTGTTTAGATTTTAGACATATTTTTATGAATTTTCTTGTGTAATGAATATACCTGAAATTTTTTTTATTTAAAAGTCATTTCTTTACATTTTAAAATTTTTTATTTTCTCTTTAATCTAACTACAAGTGGTTTGTGGTAACTGAAATAGGACTCATAAATGAAACATTCTAAATTGTAATCAGCTAATCGCCCAAATACTCCGTCAATTGTTGTTTGATAGATCGTGGTTGCCAATCTTGTTGAAAGTAGTTGAATGTTGAAGCTTGTTTCGAAAAAGTTTTCAATTTCTGCCCCTGGGCCGCTAAGATCTTGATTGAAGTCACCACAAATGATGACGTAAAACTCTCTAAACTTTTACACATATTCTAATGACGTCAACAAAAAAAAAACTAATACTTTTGCACGCTTTCGCACCACTAACCAATAACTTTAACACCAAACACACCACCGTGCGCAACTCACAAGTTCCATTAAGTTACAATGACATAAAGTCCTACGGAACTTCCAGGAGCTCTACTGCCCCTACAAGAGGTCGGATCGAGTAACTGAGTGTTGATGCACAAATGGCAGGTCAGGACATACAAAAAACATATATACCTCATGGGTCTAGGACTTATGGATGCTGAGATCTAGGGTTATGACAGACGGACGGACAGACGGACAAAACGGATACAATTGCGCATTCGACTTCTCGAAAATGCGCTAAAAACTATCTACCACGCAAATAACACAATTATTAGCCTATTAATTGTATTAAATTTAATTTACTATACATATGAGACTTTTATGAGCTATACATTTTTATTTGCATGACTGATTTATCAGTCTGTATATATTTGGCACGTGCAACTTATTCATCGTTTGAATCCGCCACACACGTGACACATGACCCATGACACATGACCCATGACAAATGACCCATGACCCATGATACATAACCCATGACATATAACCCATGACACATAACCCATGACACATGACCCATGACCCATGATACATAACCCATGACATATAACCCATGACACATGAACCATTACACATGACCCATTACACATGACCCATGACAAATGACCCATGACACATAAACCCATGACACATAACCCATGACACATGACACATAACCCATGACACATGACACATAACCCATGACACATGACACATAACCCATGACACATAACCCATGACACATGATACATAACCCATGACACATGACACATAGTCCATGACACATAACCAATGACACATAACCCATGACACATAACCCATGACACATGACACATAACCCATGACACATAACCAATGACACATAGCCCATGACACATGACACATAACCAATGACACATAACCAATGACACATGACACATAACCAATGACACATGACCCATGACACATGACCCATAACCCATGACACATAACCCATGACACATGACACATAACCAATGACACATAACCAATGACACATAGCCCATGACACATAACCAATGACACATAACCCATGACACATAACCCATGACACATGACACATAACCCATGACACATGCCACATAACCAATGACACATAACCCATGACACATAACCCATGACACATGACACATAACCCATGACACATAACCCATGACACATGACACATAACCCATTACACATGACCCATTACACATGACCCATTACACATGACCCATGACAAATGACCCATGACACATAAACCCATGACACATAACCCATGACACATGACACATAACCCATGACACAT
>MUZC01004453.1:68813-88852 GCA_002072015.1 Radix auricularia
TGTGTTCATGGCCAACTCTATTACCTCTGTGTTCATGGCCAACTCTATTACCTCTGTGTTCATGGCAAACTCTATTACCTCTTTTTATGGCCAACTCTATTACCTCCGTGTTTATGGCCAACTCTATTACCCCTATGTTCATGGCCAACTCTATTACCTCTGTGTTCATGGCCAACTCTATTACTTCTGAGTTCATGGACCAACTCTATTACCTGTGTGTTCATGGATCAACTCTATTACATTTTTCTTAAGTCAAGCGCGTTTGATAGCAAATATTTTCTATTTGTACAATTTGTTTCCTGAAATTCAAATAACATGTGGTTTAACAACTTTGTGATGTTAAAATAAAATAAAAATAAATGCTTAATTTGTTAACCGATTTTATGAGAGGGAAGTTTTTGCAGTGCGGCAGCCAAATTTTGGTGGATTTTTTCTAGCCGCTACTGTTAGGTTGGTTATATCTAGCCACCACTGTTAGAGTGGTTATTTCTAGCCGCCACTGTTGGGTTAGTTATTTCTAGCCGCCACTGTTAGGTTGGTTATTTTTAGCCGCCACTGTTAGGTTGGTTATTTCTAGCCGCCACTGTTAGGTTGGTTATTTCTAGCCGCCACTGTTAGGTTGGTTATTTCTAGCCGCCGCTGTTAGGGTGGTTATTTCTACCCGACACTATTAGGTTGGTTATTTCTACCCGCCGCTGTTTAGGGTGGTTATTTCTACCCGACACTATTAGGGTGGTTATTTCTAGCCACCACTGTTTAGACAATTAAACGAGGAACATAAGGAATAAGGAAAGCAGTAGGAAAAGCAGAGAAGAAATGTTTTTTTTAATGAGAGTTTATGTACAACATATTGCAATAAATTAAATTTCCGTTAAACAAGGATTTTAAAATTTGCTCCAAACTCGCTGTTGATATAACAAATGAGTTTTAGGAACTAACTTGGCTTTGTATTTTATAGAGGGTTGGTTTGATCTAAATGACATTAAGCACCAAACGACTTTGGGTTATTTATAGAGCGTTACAGAGTCAGGCATTGAATCAGCCGGTCAGTGATGTGGCTGAATAATTATAATATGCTGACGAAATAAAGGTGTCAAAATTTTAATATTTGTTATTTTTAAATAGTCAAAGTGTAGAAATGTTTTTAACTCTTACAATTTTTATTGGAATTTTTTTTTTTTTTTTTTTTTTTTAAAGTCTTACTCTGTATTAAGCTGTGTTTCTATGTTGTGTTTAAATATAAATAAGAGATAAATTCCAAATGATACAATTTTAAAATGTTTATTTCATCGAGATTGTACAATACTTAATCGTGGACAATCTAAGGTCATCGCCTATAAAACAATTTGTATGTTATCTAATAAGCTCTGTATACAATAGTTAGGCTGGACAATGCTACATCTTCACCTATAAAACAATGTGTGTGTCCAATTAAGGCTGTTTACAATAGTTAGGCTGGACAATGCTACATCTTCACCTATAAACAATGTGTGTGTCCAATTAAGGCTGTTTACAATACCATCTAATTAGGTTAACAGGTTCATGTATTAAATACAATTATCAGGGTGTCTAGATACAATAAGACATTGGCATATCAGCAAACTGCCATGGGACCTCTTCAATTGAATAATAAAAATATATTAACAATAGAAGGAAACATCTAAAAATACAATCATATGAATGGTGAGACAACCAGAAGCCATCGGAAAGAAAGTTATTGAGAAAGATTTTCTGGATTTGTATTGTTTCACTTTATTAAAATGATTAAATGACAGTGGTATTTTATGTATGTAGGGAAAATGGTTGGTGAGATCTGCTGTGGGTATTGGTGTAAGGTTTGAGGGGGGGGGGTTAAGGTGGGGATTTGGATGAGGCATTCGTGTGGGGGATTGGGATGAGGTATTTGTGTGGGGGATTGGGTTAAAGGTGGAGTGTCACAACTGACTCCATAAGAAATATGTAAAAAAATATTCTTCAAAGTTATAGTTAGTAATAGAAAGGCGGAGTTTAGGTTAGGGCTTATTGTGCCTTTTAGGAGAAATTGTCTATTTTAGGCACTCGATTATTTTAGGCCCTCAACTATTTTAGGCCCTCAACTATTTTAGGCCCTCAACTATTTTAGGCCCTCAACTATTTTAGGCACTCAACTATTTTAGGCACTCAACTATTTTAGGCACTCAACTATTTTAGGCACTCAACTATTTTAGGCACCTCAACTATTTTAGGCACTCAACTATTTTAGGCACTCAACTATTTTAGGCACTCAACTATTTTAGGCACTTAACTATTTTAGGCACTCAAATAGCTTAGGCACTCAAATAGCTTTGGCACTCAAATAGCTTTGGCACTCTATTTAGGCACTCTATTTAGGCACTCAAATATTTTAGGCACTCAACTATCCTAAAAACAATCCGAAAGTCAGTCAATGAGGAAGGAAAAAAACTACTCGTGCCCCCACCGTCATACTATGTTGAAGGTGTTTTTAACTTAAGTTTGACTAATTCAGGTTAAAGTAAATAATGGCGATACACAAGTTATTTCAGCCTGTCTTATCAAATGTCCTATCAAATGCCCTATCAAATGCCCTATCTAATGCCCTATCAAATGCCCTATCTAATGCCCTATCAAATGTCCTATCAAATGTCCTATCAAATGTAAATTAAAAGTGACTTGTCCAATACAGATCAAATAAACACAGAACAAATAAAACAAACTCCGTTAGAGTTAGTCTATTAAAATATAAACAATAAAATCAACATCATGGTTCACTTGGCTCACTGACCAGTGAATCTGTGAATATGACCCAGGAAAAGTGCACGAAAATGGGCGTTTTGTAAAAAATATTTGAGTTTAACTTTCCAACTCGCCATTCCTATTTTTAAAAAAAAATAAACGTTCACAAAATTATTTAATATTTCATTTGGAGAATTAAGATTCAAACAACTTACTTTGATTTTAAATTTTTACTGAACAATCTGAAACTAGAAAGTAAGAAAAAACAAAAAAACTCTATATGTAACAGAAGATGCCTTGAACACTTATAGTTCCTAGTAAAAAGTTCAATCAAGCGTTATGAAATTATTGACAAAGAAATGTTTGACAGATTCACTGGTCTGGTGAAAGTTTTGTCAACACTGTCATGTCACAGGCTGACGTCACGTCTTTAACAATAATCACCTGCAAATTGAATACCTCAAGGTAAGTAGTCATTATTACCTGCAAGTAAGTTACACATTAATACCCACAGGTAAGTTACAGTAACAAAATGTTTGAAAGTCACCTTGAAAGTCTTGTTAAGTGCAGAGCTGAGCTGCGTATTGGGCACAGGAGTACGAGCTTGGAGAAAGTGAGTACCCGCCAGGTAGACCTGAAGGTGAAGGCTGCACGTGTGAGTGCATGGTCACAGGTAAATGGTAACTGTTGCCCACCTGGGATGTTGGGAAGGAGGAGCTGCAGAGAGAGTTTAAGCCCTGCGTGGAACCGTGCGGGGCGCCATAATGGCCGGAGACAGGGTGGCCCAAGGTACTCCCCCCACTGGTGGAGCTGTGGCTGTAGTAAGGGGAGGTGGTGGCGTGTGGGGCGCTGAAGGTTGAAACATGAAGGGAGTGGCCTGGGACACTTGAGCTGAAGCTGTGAGCCCCGGGACTGGACGGCCCAGGGGAAGGTATTCCTTGGGTTGACACCAGCGGGTTGCTATAGTAGGAGCTGTAGTTCATTGGATGGCTCCACTCGGATTTGTGGGCAAGTGGATAATGCTGGCCTTGAGAAAAGCCATGTGATAATGGTCCAAATGCTAGTGGATTAAATGATGGATAAGGCTTGTAATTCATCGAATGATTTCCGTAAAAGTTTAAATGGCCGTAACTGCTCATGCCAGAAAGTTGGCCCGAGTGATCTCCCTTCGCCTTGGCCAACTTGAAGCGTTTGGCTCGCCTCAAGAAACTCCCGTTACCAAACATGTTCCCACAGCTGGGGTGTAGTGCCCAGTAGTTGCCCTTGCCGGGCCGGCCCGGGGCACGGGAGATCTTAATAAAACAGTCGTTGAGGGAGAGGTTGTGGCGGATGGAGTTCTGCCAGCGCTGTTGGTTCTCCTTGAAGTACGGGAACTTGTTCATGATGTAGGTGTAGATCTCGTTGAGGGTCATCATCCCGGACGGCGAGCTCTCCAGCGCCATGGTGATCAAAGCGATGTAGGAGTAGGGCGGCTTCACGTCCGCGAACTTGCGCGCCTGCATGGACAGCGTCGACGTCCCAGAATACACCTTGCCGTGCTCGTCTCCTGTGTCGTCTGTTGACCCATCGTCCTCAAGGATGGATGTGGTCAGCTCTTTCTTGAGGGGGCTCTCCGAGCTGTCCTCGTGGCAGGGGTTCGAATCGTCTGATCGAGGGGACACGCTGCCCAGTGTCCCTGTGGAGTCGTTGACCTTGGTGGGCGTGCGTGGGTAGGGTGAAGCCTGGAGCTCTAAACCTGGGGGTCAGTAACGTTAGACACATGAAACAATGGAACACGCTTGTTAATCTTGGTATATAACAATTTAGTAAAACAATGATTCCAAATAAACTGTTGCCGAGAGAAAGAGAAAGTTATGTAGCCTATTATACAAATGAGGTGAATAGCTGAATATGGAGACTCAGGTCAGAAATGAAATAAATTTTCTAAATGGCAGCTTGTACGTGTAGTTATAACGGAATACTTAATTTTTAAAACATTATTTTAGATGTTAGACGTGTCTCTCAAATCATTCAATAGTGCAAGGATTTTAACATTTAGTCTTTTCAATATATTATTTAAAAGTTGTTTTTTATCAAGCTCAATCAAAAATGAAAACAATAGTCAATTAAAACTACAGAATGATCAGTCCTTAAGGGAAATTGCTCGGGATATTTCTATTACCTTGGTATGGGACATTGGGGTAGCTATAAGCAAACTGGTGGAATAAATTTCTGTTGATTCCATAACCTGTAAGAAAAAAAAAATTATTGTATGCATTGCTTAGCTTGGCTCTAAGTTAAAAAATTATTCAAAGAAGTTACTGAAATGTAAAAGCTTTGATCCAACATTTGAAGTGTTGTGCTTAATTTAGCCTGGAATCACCACAAGTCATAAATCATGATCTCCTGACTCCTGACTACATTTTGTACTACTCAAACCTGTCTTAGAAATATGATCTACAGTTTCCACATACATTTATAATACAAAGTTAATTGTTGGGACAACTGACCTTGGTTTTGAGACGGAACGTGATACCAACTCGATGACCCAATGGGAGTACTGGTCATCATACAAGATGGTGTGGTCAGCTGACCACCGCCAGCCACATTGTGGTCATCCAATTTGTCCATGCCGACTTCCGGCTTGTAGTCCGGGCCGTTATACATGGGCCGTCCTCCTAGGTAACAATGACAGTAACACTAGTGGGACTTCTTGTGTCGTAATGATTCAACTTAAAACCCAAAGAGACTCAAGTTCCTTAAGAGAGATCGTCGTCAGCCAATCAGGTGTGGTCTGGTCACGTGGTACAAAGGTTACAATAAAAATAAAAATCTGTAAAAAAGAATTTGAAATAAGTTGGATGTGATTTAACGAGATTTAAGACACTTCACAAATGTATTTTCAAAAAATGGTTATAAATCTTAGACTCAAATCAGCTTGAACAATAGCCAACGTCCTGCGGAAAAGTCAAGTCTCTAAACATGTGAGTTGAAAAACTGTGCGGCCGCGCAGCTTTGTTACAGGCACCGTGAAGCCCTTTGGGTTACAAGGCAGAAAATTTCCAGTTAAGCAATTCTATAGCTATTTCACTTTCTTAGAAGTTTACATTTAAGTTCCACCGCTCCGCTGCCGCGCAAATACCTGATCGCGCAGAAGTTTAGAATTACCACATGAGTGGCAAATTTTGTAAAATATCGCACCACAAATTGACGTTGTGCAACTTTGCACACGATTTGTTTTTTGTTTACTTAGCCCCCGGATCAACGAACTTTAGAAGGACACTGATTTCAAGTGCAAGTTTTAAGTTGAGGATGGACAGATACTAATAACTAGATCTGACCTGCGGCGTAGTATACGACGCAGAAATGCTTATAGAAAGTTCAATGAACAAATGGGGGGGGGGGGACGAGAATACACTCAAGCAGTGCGCATTATGGTATTTTTTAAAGGCATTATTTCCTTTCCTTCTATATAGTGCGTCTCAGTTTGGTGCGTATAGGGCGGCGCGGTGCGGTGCAGATGTGCAAACTACTATCTTTATATAGACAGCGTCGTCTTGCTTGCCCTTGTTTCTGGCCAATTATATATCTCTCTATATAATATGATTTGACAACAAATCTAGGGCAATACCATGGCAAGAAGCTCACGGCGCTAAACTTAAAATTGTAACATTTATTTCTAAGTGCATTTAATTTAAAACATTCATTTCGTAATTGCAAAATTACAAAATCATAATGCCATAATGTCATGATAGCACACAGATTTTGTTTTAAAAGAAACTGTTTTCTGTTTGCAAAATTATGAATACATGATCTTGAAATTTAAATTTTTTAAAAAAAAATTAAAAATTAAAAAAAAACAACAAACAAACAAACACCCTTTTTAAAAGTCCCACTTCTAAGCTTAAATTCAAACTTATAAAGTCAAATTTGCCGAATGATATCCAAGTGTAAATAAGATTACGTTTTGTGCTGGCAGAAGTCCATGAAATGATTGATGGAGGCGTTCTCATTCATTGAATAGCTGGGCGACAGGTTCTCTTCAAGTTTAATTGTTAAACTTAGCAACAGACAAACGTAACACTTTGTCATACGTTAGATAGTTGAAACAATGTTAACAACAGACAAAAGTAACACTTTGTCATACGTTAGTTAGTTGAAACAANGGTATCTACAATTTGAGGACCACTCCTAGCATGGTATCTACAATGTGAGGACCACGCCTGGAATGGTATCTACAATTTGAGGACCACTCCTAGCATGGTATCTACAATGTGAGGACCACGCCTGGCATGGTATCTACAATATGAGGAACGATTTGATACACTAGTCCAGCGATCATTTAGAGTCGTCTATTCATTGAATATGGTTACGTTAGTTAGTTGAAACAAGGTTAATAACAGACAAACGTAACACTTTGTCATACGTTAGATAGTTGAAACAAGGTTAACAACAGACAAACGTAACACTTTGTCATACGTTAGATAGTTGAAACAAGGTTAACAACAGACAAAAGTAACACTTTGTCATACGTTAGATAGTTGAAACAAGGTTAACAACAGACAAACGTAACACTTTGTCATATGTTAGATAGTCCATCAAGACATGCTAGAAGCATATCCGAGTGGACAATACATAAACCTAGATGTCAATACATGACAATACATAAACCGGCTGAAGCGAAGTATGTCGACAGTGACGTCACGACGCTACTGGTTGCTGGAAAAGAAAGTTCTATAAATTCTAAAAGGATTATAAAAAATGGAAGGTTGTAGGGTTTGGGTTAGGTATAGATTTAGAATTTTCGGAAAATTGAAGGTTTTAGGGTTTGGGTTAGGTATAGCAATAAAAATACGTTGACACAAGTTCGAGATCAGCTCAGATTTGTTTTCTGTACAACTTTTGACTCCACGTAGTCTACCGAGTTATCTCCCCATAACAGCAATGTACAGAAGGTTATGGACATAAATTGCGCGATGAATAAAAAATGCAATGTGAATACTTTCTAGAAGACAATGAAATCGATTAACAGGCTCGCGGCGGCCTGCATTTATTTCTAACAATAACATAATATTTATTTCTAACAATAACATAACATTTATTTCTAACAATAACATAACATTTATTTCTAACAATAACATAACATTTATTTCTAACAATAACATAACATTTATTTCTATATTTGATATAGTTATTACTGTTACATATCGGTACTCACCAATTTGTTATAATCTTCTTATATTACAATAAAACTTCGATTCCTCGCTAAGTACAAGGAACGAGGTGCCATAAAACTATACAATTAGTTCAGGTAGAATCAACTATACAATCATTTCACGAGCTGTTAGGCGAGGTGTCCCATTCGGACAATGACGGCGGTGTCCTGTTGGTTACACATGACTGGTTACACATCACGCCGCTGTGCACTCACGGACTGAACCAAAATCACGAGACAGCACGCCGGACATCTATAACGGCAAACATTTTAAACTTCACTCAAGTCTTTGTGGTTTTTTAAAAAAAAATTATTAACTTTTAAAATATTTAATTTTATTTTTATTATTTTTATTATTTTTTAGTTTGTGGGTGTGGGAGTGGAGTAGATTCCGGGGGAGAAACTCGTTCATGTAAATATTAGGGACCTGCTGTGTCTGAAGAACTTTAAGGGTAAATATAGATTATAGTTTATGAAATAATATTTTAGAAACAAAAGCTCTATTGTCTAAGACAAAATCTTGGCATGGTATCTACAATGTGAGGAACACGCCTAGCATGGTATCTACAATTTGAGGACCACGCCTGGCATGGTATCTACAATTTGAGGACCACGCCTGGCATGGTATCTACAATATGAGGACCACGCCTGGCATGGTATCTACAATGTGAGGACCACTCCTAGCGTGGTATCTACAATGTGAGGACCACGCCTGGAATGGTATCTACAATTTGAGGACCACTCCTAGCATGGTATCTACAATGTGAGGACCACGCCTGGCATGGTATCTACAATTTGAGGACCACGCCTGGCATGGTATCTACAACTTGAGGACTACGCCTGGCATGGTATCTACAATGTGAGGACCACGCCTGGAATGGTATCTACAATTTTAGGACCACGCCTGGCATGGTATCTACAATGTGAGGACCACGCCTGGCATGGTATCTACAATGTGAGGACCACGTCTGGCATGGTATCTACAATGTGAGGACCACGCCTGGAATGGTATCTACAATATGAGGACCACTCCTGGAATGGTATCTACAATGTGAGGACCACGCCTGGCATGGTATCTACAATGTGAGGACCACGCATGGAATGGTATCTACAATATGAGGACCACTCCTAGCGTGGTATCTACAATGTGAGGACCACGCCTGGCATGGTATCTACAATGTGAGGACCACGCCTGGAATGGTATCTACAATATGAGGACCACTCCTATCATGGTATCTACAATGTGAGGACCACGCCTGGCATGGTATCTACAATGTGAGGACCACGCCTGGAATGGTATCTACAATATGAGGACCACTCCTAGCGTGGTATCTACAATGTGAGGACCACGCCTGGAATGGTATCTACAATTTGAGGACCACTCCTAGCATGGTATCTACAATATGAGGACCACGCCTGGCATGGTATCTACAATATGAGGAACGATTTGATACACTAGTCCAGCGATCATTTAGAGTCGTCTATTCATTGAATATGGTTGTCTTAGTCACTAAGTTAGTGCTTTCTTTCAGAAGTGACAATGTGCATTTGGTTCTAGAAAAGAATGGGGCTTTTTCTAAATTTTTAAATACTTTTATAATCCTTATGTAGTTGAATAAAGTATAGATTGGTAAAATAATTTAGACCAATAATTATACTTATTTTTATAAACCATTATATATATAATAGCCCAGTGGTGTGGGTATGTTTGTAACGTAACGCGTAACGCAAGAGATGTACCACAGTCTACAGCAGTTAGTTTAGTTGAAAAATCGTGTTTTGATGAGCACTGTAAAAATATTTAATAGGATGACGTCATTGTTTGGTGTGCATCGGTGCGCAAAATACGGTGCGCAAAATACAACCCCTATTATTATTATTAAATAAATACTTTGCGTACATTTCATAAAGTTTAATAATTCGTATTTATCAAAAAAGGACAAGTTAGTTGGTCTTTAAAAAAAAGGTTGGCGCCGTAGGCGCCCAGCGCCGTAGGCGCCCAAAAAAACGGGGGCGCCGCAGGCGCCACGGCGCCTGGCACAATCTAGTTTATAATAAATCATTAAATATTCCTGTTTTGTCAAGCGCTAATTATTGTTCTGGGTCTGTTTAATGAACCATTTATTATACCTGTTTTATAATTTATAATCAATTGGTTCGGATTGTTTTTTATTAACAGCAAATTATACTGTTTTATAGATGAGTACTTTTTGTTTTATGCTGCTTTATAAAATTTTAATTATGCATGTTTTATAATTCACCACTTGCTGTTTTGTGCTGTTGTATAAATCGTTATGTTGCCATTAACTATAATGAAGAAGAAGACACTCTAAAGAAGGGGGGGGGGGGTTGAATGTTTAAAAAAAAACTGAAACTAATGCTCTACTCAATTATCTTAATTTACATTGCAGTAGTTTAAATGTTGTAAAATTTTATTGAAAACAAACAAACAAACCCTGTAAGACTTTTAGCTTAAATTACATTACGTTTAATCTTACAGTTACACTTTCCTCTATACGCATCTACTTTCTATTGGGACATGTTTGGTCTTAAAAAGAACCAAATAGACGAAAAAGTTCAATTTAGAAAATGATGAAAGTTAATATTTGTCGCACCAGAAGAAGAATTTTTTACATTGACTACAGTAGAGCTGACTTAAAAGATTTGAACTTATACTTGTCTATTCCTAAAAAATGTGAACTTTTACTTGTCTATTCCTAAAACATGTGAACTAACTATACTTGTCTATTCCTAAAACATGTGATCTTATACTTGCCTATTCCTAAAACATGTGAACTAACTATACTTGTCTATTCCTAAAACATGTGAACTAACTATACTTGTCTGTTCC
The DNA here is from genome assembly GCA_002072015.1 of Radix auricularia. Taxonomy (NCBI): domain Eukaryota; kingdom Metazoa; phylum Mollusca; class Gastropoda; family Lymnaeidae; genus Radix; species Radix auricularia. Next base: position 79,592 of record MUZC01004453.1, read on the forward strand.
TAAAACATGTTAACTTATACTTGTCTATACCTAAAAGATGTGAACTAACTATACTTGTCTATTCGTAAAATATGTTAACTTATACTTGTTTATTCCTAAAACACGTGAACTAACTATACTTGTCTATTCCTAAAACTTGTGAACTAACTATACTTGTTTATTCCTAAAACATGTGAACTAGCTATACTTGTCTATTCCTAAAACACCTGAACTAACTATACATGTCTATTCCTAAAACACGTGAACTAACTATACTTGTCTATTCCTCAAACATGTGAACTAACTATACTTGTCTATTCCTAAAACATGTTAACTTATACTTGTCTATTCCTAAAACATGTTAACTTATACTTGTCTATTCCTAAAACACGTGAACTAACTATACTTGTCTATTCATAAAACACGTGAACTAACTGTACTTGTCTATTCTTAAAACATGTGAACTAACTAAAATTGTGTTCACGATTGAACATTTTGATGCTAATATTTTTTATTACATAAGTTTTGTTTAAAAAGATAGCTTTGTAAATAACAGCCTAGATGTGAATACAAAGTATAAATAACTTTTTAAAATACATTGGAACCTCGGTATACGTCTTTGATCTGTTCCAGAGTCACCTGGACGTAAACCAAACAGGAAGTATACCGAACGTATTTTTATCATCAGAAATTAAGGAAAGATTAATTATAATCCGTTCACGGGAAATGAACAACATATTGTTAAAATATAATACATTTATTGACGCATTTGTAAAAAAAATAATGTAAATATTTCCCAATACTAAAAGACAAAAATAAAAAGAACTTAAATGCCATTAGTAAAAAATTAGCTTAACTTTAACTTAGTGAGATGGGTCAAGGGCTTGTTAACAGGGTGTTCGGAAGGAGATGTAAGTGTTTGGGAGGAAAGTTGGCTTCAAATAAAACGTCAGGAATATAACATTCTGTCGGTTGATTTCTCTCCATTTTCTGCCCGTTTTCCCAAGTTGACCACAGTTGAGTATTGGTAGGTTTGACTTTTACTTAAAATCTGTCTTCTCTTCAGGGGGTTTTGAAAATGTGACATTGGTAAAAAAAAAAAAAAAAAAACATCGCTCCTTGGCTCCTCTCATTAATATTTTAGTACACATGTTTAGCGAATTTACTTCGACTTTACCAGGTATTGCACGAGTTGTTCACTATATTGTGGCGACTAAAGAACATGAGGTGGAATATGACGTAGTGTTGGGATTCATTCAAGTTACACGTGAGCTTTTTAAAAAATCCTTAATAGTAACTTGGGGAGTCTGCTTGCATGCTAAAAAAAAAATTTGGATTGATTTTAACCCACTTCCTCATAAGCTAGCGAGCTGAAATTTTGCAGCCAGATGTATCAAAATTTCAAATCGATCGAATGTACTGTGATTAAATACTCTAAATGAATTTTTAGATTATCTCTATTTATTTATGTGTAACATGTTAGTTTTTGTGCTAGAGTGGTGCATATTATATTGAACGACAATTTTTAGCGCATTTTCGAGAAGTCGAATGCGCTATTGCACCCGTTTTGTCCGTCCGTCCGTCCGTCCGTCATCACCCTTGATCTCAGCATCCATAAGTCCTAGACCCATGAGGTATATATGTTTTTTGTATGTCCTGACCTGCCATTTGTGCATCAACACTCAGTTACTCGATCCGTTAAAAAACCCCGTTAAAACTACCAAAAAATATTTCTAATCGAGAGGTAACACTAGCGCAGGGAACGGCAGCCATTGCCGGAAGTCGAATACATAGTTTTTCAAGCATTGAAGAGTGGTGCGAGAGCGTGCAAAAGAATTAGTTTTTTTAAAAGTTGACGTCATTAGAATATGTGTAAAAGTTTAGAGAGTTTTACGTCATCATTTGTGGTGACTTGTAGTTAGATTAAAGAGAAAATAATTTTTTTTTAAATGTAAAGAAATGACTTTTAAATTTAAAAAAATGTCAGGTATATTCATTACACAAGAAAATTCATAAAAATATGTCTAAAATCTAAACACAATTACTGATAACTACATAATGCTGATATCTAACATAAGTACTGATACATAATACGAAAATGCGCTAACGCGTCCTGAATTCCAATAGGGACCAGGCTTAACATGATTTTTTAAAATACTTTCCTGTTGCGCTTTGCGGTGCGTATTATATTGACGATACCTTTGTAAAACATATTCCCGATCTGTTAATGTAAATGCTATTAATTGCTACTCTGTCCCGCGGTGCGCACTAAGTTAAACATGATTTTATAAAACTTCTGCGGTGATCAAATCGAGCTGCAGACTGTAGAAGTTTGTTTACTATATATTAGGGCTAATGAAAATGTACGATTAATTCCTCGAATAATCGGTAAAAAAATTTAACGATTAATCGGCCCTCCACTTATAAATGTATCAAAAGTCAAAAAGTAAAATATTTTAGCGGATAAATTTAAACGAATTTCCAGTCGATTACACGAGCATTTTGGTTTTAACTACAGACTAGAGACTGACGTGAATGTTCAAAATGTTAATAAGGGTATTGTGTCCATTGAGAGAAATCGTTTTTCTACCATAAAATTTTCCCTCTGTGTCTAAGCTTCATTGGTTCGTGTGCAAAGCTTTAAACAAATTCGTGTGCAATCAGTGACGGCGTTAGGTAAGCGCGGGGCCTAGTGCCAGCAATGACCCCGCGGGGCCTAGTGCCAGCAATGACCCCGCGGGGCCTAGTGCCAGCAATGACCCCGCGGGGCCAAGGTACTAGTAAAGATCGCTAAGCACCAGTATGCTATGGTATTTAAAAATATGAAATATCTTGATTATTGTGTAATTTTAATACCGCTACGGAATTTGACCTTCGAAAAGGATTACAAGAGTGCCTCTTTCGTTTCTTTACAATCGTTTCCAGCATACGTTCTACCATCCACTCTTTGGTTCTACATGTATAGGCTATTAACCAGGACGAGACATGTTCAGGACCGAAACGCGGGGCCTACCTAAGCGCGGGGCCTGGGGCAGTCGCCCCAGTTGCCACCCTCAAACGCCGCTCCTGTGTGCAATAGTTTACAAAGTTTGCCGCGCGGTGATTCTAAACTGCTGTGAGGCGTCGGTCAAATATCTGTGCAGCCGCGCTGCTAAAGGAGAACATTGCTACCATGGTTTTAACACTTCGCTTGCATATCACCTGCAAACCAAACATCCACTACAGCATCAGAAACTTCAGCTGAGAAAAACTAAAGGAATGTAAACGATTGTTCAGTTCGGTTGGTTATATTGTCAATAAGACCCGCTCGTCACTTCAACCAAATAATGTCAGCACACTTGTCTGTTTGCGTTTTTGATTACAGATGTATGTCATATAAAGAATACACTCTCGTGTTATTTCGAATTTTGACGAGTACTTTTAATAAGTGTTACTTATGACACCGTGAACTTCAATTTAAATGAATCGTTAACAGACCCACTAAAAATCCTTTGGAATCTAGATATTTGAGCCATACCTAAAAATATAATTTTTGGATTATCCTGCGATGTGCATTATAATGAATATTCTTTTAACTGTCTCGTATATAAATGATTTATAGTAAAAAACTTGATTTTTTAAACGTTTTTTTTTTAAATTTACCTTTCCCTTTACGTGTGTGCACTGGCGTAGCTAGGGTCATGTGCGCCCGGGGGCAAGACACAAATTCTGCGCCCCTTGACGGACCGAAAAATTCTGGGGGCTCAGTGAGCCCCCAAGAAAAATTTGAAATTTTACGGTTTATAAGGTTCATTTTTTGAAGCAAATGATATTTTAATGAAATACAATACAGACTAATAATTCTCTATACGATTATAAACAATTTATTTGAAAAAAAAAAAACTCTACTAATTATTCATGACTCGAATAGACATAATCTAAAATAAATTGATCTTCCTTGATTTGAATGTCGTCAATCTCGCTGTTAAAATTGATATTCTCAAGTGTTCTCTTTCGATGCTAAGGAGTGCAAAATCATCCAGACGATCTTGATCCATTGAAGCACGTAATTAAGACAAAATAAGGTTTACTTTGCTGAAGGACCGCTCACAGCTTTTAGTTGAAACAGCAATTTTTAGAAGTATTTGAAGTGAAATGCGCAGATTCGGAAATAAGTCATCTCCATATGAAACAATAAAATCTAGAAGATCCAAAGTAGCTTCCGGTAGAACTTCAGTCCTGGTACTGAGCATCATTTTTTAGTCTTTGATTTCTGTACACAATTCGTAGAAATTAGCAAAATCTAAGCAATTATAATGAAGCGTATCGACTTTTGTTTCAGCAAGAAGAGATTTGACGTCTAGTAACTAGTAAAAATCCAAATTTGTTGTTTAGGTTGTTTAAGACGTAAAATCCGTATTGATATCTCCTGTTGGGGTTTATCAATTTCGCTGTTCATAGCAGGTGCAATTTCTTCTTATGGAGAAAGTTCTGCATCTCTTTTTAATTCTCGAAGGCATCCTCCGATGTCGTATAATCTTCTGTCAAACTCGATTCTCCAAGTTGTGCATCTTCTTTCCCATTGTCTACCGCAACATGGCTCAAACTAACATGAATGTTCACAATTTCTTGCTCAAGCGATTCAAGATCAGATTAAGCTTCCTTGAAACTCACAGTAGGATTCTGGAACCGTTTCTGGACACTATCAATTTTATCAAGTATGATGTTCCAGAAATGTTTAAAATCTAGGAAGTTAAAGTTTTATATACCTACCAGCAAAGCTTCTGCATCACTTCTGGTGTCAGGCGTCATATTTGTATGTTCTGATAATTTTTCCAACAGCCCTGCCATGTCATCTAGTCCTTCATAAATTGCTATAACAGCTTCTGATCGTGCAATCCAACGTGTTTCAGACTCCCTCTTCATTGTGATTGGCACAACTCTTTTTTAATTTTTTCCCAACGAGTTGTTGAAAGGGAGAAAACATAAATGTATACTTTTAACTGTTCCAAAAACGTGATAACAACTGGATCATGTTTAGTTAAGTGTACTCTTGCTAAATTTTAAGCTGTGGTTGCCACAGTTGATGAACAATGATTTGTGATTTCTAGCACATTTTCGCTCCCGGTCATTACAGAAGCATTGTCACAACATCGTGACCGACCGTCGGATAGTGGTATGCTATTAGATTCCAGTTTCTCTACGATAACTATTTCAAGGCTTTTTGCGTCTTTGGAATGTATCTTTGCAAAATCTGAAAATGATTCTTTGATAGTTACTTTTTAGTTTGTAATCCACATCCACAAATCTGATGACTTGAGAAAGCTTTTCCGGTGTCCTAGATCGATTGGAGTCAAGTAAGATACCGTAGTACTTGTGTTTTCTGATTTCACTCAACAGCTGATTCCTTACAGTCGATGTAAGTAGGTGGATAAATTCATTTTGGATTTCCGGTGATAAATAAGATACTACACCTAGATTTTCTCGGGCATTTTGTTGGTGTTTTTTTCTAACAGTTGATCCTACTGAGCAACAATTTTTATCGACGATGGACAGGAAAGAAAGGCGGTGCCTGATGTTTCATATGAAAGGAATCCAACTTGCTTTGACACTCTGATACAAGCCCGTGAGAGGAGAGACCTTCCCTACCCTTTCCCACTTTACTCCCTCCACATGAGAATTGGGGAAGTACGATTTATCTTTTTAAAGAGTCACAGCATGCAGCAAAGGGACGTGTATTAACCATTCTGTTTGCCAGTGGTTTTCAACATTTTGAGATTCCAGGACCACTTGAAAAATTTGTGCCTTAACTACGGGCCACTACTAAAAATTATTTCTGCATTTTCTGGTTTTTCGGTGATTTCGTACAATTTATCAAACATCTCAAAGTTACCTTGAAATAATTTTTTTTTTCAAAGATCAAGCTTTTTCGTAAAAGCAGACATTCTGTCACTGAGAGTCATATAATGTATCTGCTTTCCTTGCCGAGTGGAATTAAGTTTATTGAGCTTTTCAAAAATTTCAGCCAAGTAAGCCAGAACAGCAACCCATTAGCCATGGTTCAAACTATCAACAAGCTTTGAGTTATTTCTACATGAAAATCTCTTACGTCATCGCGTAATTAAAACAGTCAGATAGCCAGCAAACTTCAGTATACATTAGTAACTGTTAACGTTCAAAATTCATATTCGAGCATAAGAAATCAAAGAGACGAGAATTTAATTGACGAGCTTGATAAAATTAAAAACCATTATGGCCAGATCAGAAATATATTTAAGTCTGCGTTAATTCTTTTACTTGCTAGTCTTTCTCGATTAATCCTACAGTGGACCACAGGGTGAGAACCACTGCTTTAAGCCACTCCTTTTTCTTGTCTTGGTAATTTTGGTTGCCTTTAGTGTCGTCTCTGGTAGCTCTATTAAAAGAATCGTATTGGTCTCTTACTGCTCACTACCATCAACTCACAGTTTTTTAAATTAAAAAAAACCACATCAGCAATCCTACATTAGGATGTGTCATTTATTTATGAGTAGAATGGCGCCCCTTAACGCTCAATGGGGGCGCCTAAATCATGTTTAACAACTGTTTTGTAATAAAGATATTTTCGGAGCTCCAATATTCAATCTCGCAAACGTATTTGGGATACATTAGTTTACATTAAAATGAAATTAAATAATGAGTTTTAATACTCATTTTGGCGCCCCCCTAACGTGGCGCCCGGGGGCATTCGCCCCCCCCTGCCCCCCTCGCTACGCCACTGCGTGTGTGTCAGTTTTACACAAAAAATTCATGATCATGTTCCAAACAAAAGTTCGTATAGCAAACAAAAATGTTGGCGTCATAACAGGACGTAGTTTTTTGGACTCATACCAAAGCAGACGTATACCGAGGTTCCTCTGTATAATGACTGAATCTCTTTATTTGTGAGGTAGTGGTATGTTATATTTAAGGGTGGGTATATTTTTAAAATATCCATGGTGGAAACTTTGAAGGGTTTCCCGTGAACAAAAATAAAGTAATGATATAAATTAACAGTTGAGTACATTATTACTTTAGTTGTTACATGACAATGCAATGTCAAAATATTGGATTAAAAATTGTCAATACTTTAACGGATCCATATTGTTACTCTTGAATCTGTTTAATAGTAATGGTGAATGGTCGATATTAGAAAGTCTTTCGCTTCTCTCGTCGATAAAGATTATCTTAATCGGTGTACATATCTAATTGAAACTTGACTTTTAAAACTAATTAAACAACAATCAAACATTCTTGACATGATAAACATGGCGTATGTCACATGTCACAGTATGTGCGCCATAGTTTCATTGTTTGTTGTAGTTAGGATTTGAATGTTTGACATTGAATAATATGTGTGTTACTATTTGTATGTGGCAACCTTTGTGGACCAGTCGCCTGCTGGGGTATTCAGTGTATTAATTATCAAACTGTTATAATTACATCACTTGTGTAAATGTAGGAACATGTACCTCACATTATTATAATTACATCACTTGTGTGAATGTAGGAACATGTACCTCACATTATTATAATTACATCACTTGTGTGAATGTAGGTACATGTACCTCACTAGCTACCCTCCCCGATTAACAGTATAGTGAACTGAACCAATTGACAGCCACATCACAGTTCATCACAGTTCTAGGGCTTGTGGTCTAAATCCTCCTTTAAAAAGACTTTGATAATGCAGAAGAAGAATAAGACCAATCTGATTGGATTGTTGACATAGAGATCAACGCACAATCAACAATCCAAAATGGATATTTTGGCGACTTACTTATTTTTCATTAAAATGACGTCCGTACAAAACCATTTTATTACTGTAATTTCGATCTATAAATTTCTCTTTATTAATGTAATTTTAGTTAGTTTGCTTAAAAAATCTTCAGAAACTTAGAAGTCATTATATTTACGTAGTTCCATATTAAACTTGAACACTGGACAAACTTCCCAACGTGGGGACTCCAGAGATTCTTTCAATTCATTTTTTAAAGTAATTTTCACATTTCTTTAGCCAATAAAATCACATGCAAGTTTGATTTCCTCTGCTCGGTGAGACGGTATGTGGTCTAACTCACCTGAGTGTCCAGTAGCATCCAGTGGATAGAGGTACCGGTATCCAAGTGTGCATTGATTCAGATCCACCAGGAGATAAGAGAATGTCTAATATGATCCACAACGTGACGTGCGTAATGTCCAGCCACAACTGACCACATGACCACTATCGAAACATCCCGGTGGTCAGCGCAAGTGATACGTCATCAAGAGATAAGTTATACCTTCCTAATAGACACGACAAATGAACTATTAAGTCTCAGGCCGAGAAATATGTCAATCAAACCTGGAAGACCCCGCCCATTTGTAGTTAACCTTATTTGACTGACATAAACTCTACGGAGAAAATGTTTAGAAATATTTTCTTAATTAAAAAATATATCACATACTATGCTACAAAAGTCTTAAATCTTTTCATTGTATTTAAGAATTGTAGATTGGAATGACGTATGTGAGGTAAGTACAATTGTAAATTTATTTCCCGTGCCCAAGTTTAAGCTCCGCCCACTTTAATGTGACGCACGGCCCAACAATGCAGTCCACCATTGACACCGTAATTTGTTGTGCTGTAGTTCCATTGTTGGAGGAACGATAGACGCGGGGTCGAGTCCCCTTCAGCCTGTGACAGGTCGTCTCGGTGTACGGTCATCAGGCCTCGTTGCCATGGAAGCCACGCCTCTACAAGGTCAACCAACCTGTCAAGTAGCCCTCTTTACTTGGCGGATCGTTTCTATGTCACTTGAGAGTGGCATAAACGTATGTATTTTTGTAGTTCGATGTTTAGTAAAGCATCATGTCAGTAAAACGAACAAAATAATGATTGAGACTGCAGTCAGGCTGACAGATAGAAATATAAGTCATACAAACAGGGTATGTATGAGTATGACAACAAATGTTTCGGCAAAAAGCCCCCTTCAACAGACAAAAACAAAAAATAATTTAAAAATGAAATTAAAACTTAGCTGTAGTGAAATCCAAAACCGAGAAGATCATTTTAGTAGTGATACTTGCAATAAACGCAGATATAAACAAAAACATCATTTTAGTAGTGATACTTGTAATAAACGCAGATGTAACCAAAAAGATGATTTTAGTAGTGAGACCTGTAATAAACGCAGATGTAACCAAACAGATGATTTTAGTAGTGAGACCTGTAATAAACGCAGATGTAACCAAAAAGATCATTTTAGTAGTTAGACTTGTAATAAACGCAGATGTAACCAAAAA
>MUZC01004453.1:99723-120478 GCA_002072015.1 Radix auricularia
CCCCCCCCCCATCACTTGGAGCGTGACGTACTTTACGGACGGCCCTAGATTGAGTTCACAATCATCACTCAGTCTACACTCGCCTTATAGCCCAACCCCACAATATTTGTTACATTTAACTGGCGCAAATATAAATCTAAAAATGAACTACCAGTAAGTAATGTGTTTGTATTATGACCTTAACTTAATGAGAGTCAACTTTTAAAAGTTGTCTAGAAGTTCTAACCAAATGATGATTGAAGATAAAAACAAATGGATGCCTTGGCTCAACGCTTCCGTTGTTGATTTCCTCCGTTGGTCAGGTCAAGAGGTCAAAGGCTATTTTACTTTCACTTAATTTTATATTAACGACTCATTTGATTTAAAGATTCTATTAGTTGTATTCGATGTATAGTGATCAGATTATCCGGAAGATAGAAAGCAGCGATAGTTTAACGACCAAAGAATTAAAGTGGGCCATATAAATTCAATTTGTATTTATTTTCTTAAAGTTAACATATTTCAAGTAGATACAGGATGGTTTAGAGTTTAGCAGATAGATATGTGGTAACTCGTGGTTAACTCCCCAGGGCGGGGCTGTGTAAGGTTTATGTCTATCGACAGAGATGACGCCCCAACACACAGACAACAAGGGGCCACAATAACAAAATGTTGCTAGCCAACTACAGCAGTCTCGTGTATTCTTATCTGACACACTCAGGAAAATATATCAAATTTCAAACTGGCAAATAGTATCTGACAACTCATACTTGTATATTATTATGTGTGCATATTAACACCTGGATGCTCACACTTGTATATTACTATGTGTAAATATTAACACCTGGATGCTCACACTTGCATATTACTATGTGTGCATATTAACACCTGCATGCTCACTCTTGTATATTACTATGTGTGCATATTAACACCTGGATGCTCACACTTGCATATTACTATGTGTAAATATTAACAGCTCAAAGTACATTTTTCTTAACTCAATTTCTGTTAAATTTAAGTCTATAAACCCCCCTTCATCCCTTCACGAATCCAAACAATCCACTTTGAAAACTCACCAAAAAAATTAAGAGTAGCGATTACCAGCAACCCCTTAATATTTTATTTATAGGGAGAAGTGACTCAATGACAATCTGTATTTTCTTAATTTTAGACTAAGCCTAAGCTAATCACACTTTGAAATATTATAATTTTTAAAAGCAGCTTTTGTTTCCAAAAAATAAATTGATTGGGGTTATAAAATGAATAAAGTACATTTAAATATTAACCGCTATATTCCAAAACCCACATGACATGAATTTTAAATTATGCAATTGATGTACATACCGATCAATAAGAATATAATCCTTCACCCCTCAAACGCACAGCTTGCGTAAAATTGATACCCATGTCATCGACAAAATTTACCCTCTTCGTCACTGATGACAAACAAAGTACACAATTATTAAAAAACTGTGATGTAAAACGCAAAAAGCCGTTGTCATTGCTTATGCCCGAACAGAAAAACTGAAACAGTATTTGCGATTTTTTTCCACAAGTGCATGGGGGCGCGGTGGTCAAAGTGTTAGTGCGCTGCGGTACAAAAACAATTCTAAAATAAAAATAAAAATCGGTCACGGATTCAATTCCCGGTTCTGGCACCCCTACGGGACGTGGTGGTCGAGAGGTAGCGCTCTTGACTGTCATACCGATGGTCACGAGTTCGAATCCACACCAAGGTGAAGATTTGTTCTCGGGGCCTGAGGAGTCTGCGAGTCACCCAGCTCCGAATGGGTACCCAACTAGACAATAGTTAGGCGGCTGGGGTAATGCGTGGAACCCCTATAGCCGTGGCCTGTGACCGCTGCATCACTTGCCAACAGATCATCTCTCATGGTCTGTGGACGCAATTATCTTCTGCATAGAAGGAGCGTCTGTATATCTAAGATAAGATAAGATGATTCTCGTTAAAACCTTGGCTGGTAGTTCATCTAGGAGAAGGTAACTCCGAATACAAAAACCTCCGCTGCCTTGCGGCTATACCTGCCTTGCGGGAAAGGCTAAGGGAGTAAACCCTGAAAGAAAATCAGGAATTGGAGCACCTACAGGCGGNACCATTGACGTGGAGAGGGGGGATATGCTGTATGGGCAGCAGCTAATTCTCCATAATACCCGCCCAGGCTTGCATCACCTCTGGAGAGGACACTCCAGCGTCGCCGCAAGGTGTCGACAAAACACGGGAAGCAGCAGTTACCGGTTATAAGCCAAAGCTCAATTGACGTAGAGCTAGGCGCCAGGGGCTGCTTCCGACGGTGGGAGAGACTACCAATGTCTCACTGGACAGCTACCGCCCGCCTCAAACTGGGCAGCCCCCAGTCAAATAGGTGCTATCCCGTCATGGCCTGCCTTCTCCACTGGGTGCGTGGAGATTAGAGTACCACTCAACAAGTGGGCCACTAAGCCCTGCACCAAGAAATACAAAAAAGAAAAAGAAGACCCCAGCTCTTCGAATCGCTAGCTGGAACGTGAGGACTATGTGTCCCGGCATCACTGATGATCTGCAGTCCATAAACGACACACGGAAGACAGGAATAATCGATAGAGAACTTAAAAGGCTAAAGATTGACATAGCATGCCTTCAGGAGACCAGGCTCCCAGACAACGGTTCACTCAAAGAGGCCAATTACACCTTCTTCTGGCAAGGCAGACCGAAAGACGAACCTAGACAGCATGGTGTGGGTTTCGCTGTTAAAAACACTCTTCTACCATCCATTGAACCACCGTCATCAGGCACGGAGAGGATCCTCACTCTAAGACTCAGAACAACTGCGGGCCCAGCAAACATTCTTAGTGTGTATGCCCCAACACTCTATTCAACTCCGGAAGAGAAGGACCAGTTCTATGGAGCGTTAGACCAGGCAATAGCCGGCATCCACAAAGACGAGGCAATCTATCTCCTAGGAGATTTCAATGCTAGAGTGGGGAGCGACCACGAAGCCTGGCCCACCTGCCTTGGACTATTTGGAAGAGGAAAGTTAAATGAAAATGGACAAAGGCTTCTGGAATTGTGCTGCTCACGAGGCTTGTGTGTGACCAACACTTTCTTCAAGTGCAAGGATATACATCAAGTATCTTGGAGACACCCTCGATCCCACCAATGGCACCAGCTGGACCTCATTATCACCAGGCGTGCACAACTAGCTAGCGTCCTACTCACTCGCAGCTATCACAGTGCCGACTGTGACACGGATCATTCCCTTGTCGCCAGCAAAGTACGAATAATGAGGAAAAACTCGTACCACACAAAGAAAAAGGGAAGTCCACGCATCAATACCTCCTGCATGAAAGACCCTGCGATAGCGCAGCTGTTCAAAGACAAGGTGAAGGAAAGTCTCTCAAAGATGTCCCCATGCGTCACCATTGACTCCAAATGGACGCAACTGAGAGACACAATCTATACATCCGCAATACAAGCCTTTGGCAAAAAATCTCACAAAAACACGGACTGGTTTGATGAACATTGGGACGAGATGAAACCCGTCACTGAAGCAAAAAGGAAAGCTCTTATGGCTTACAAGGAAAAGCCTACACCTGACAATTTGCATGCTTTAAAAACAGCTAAGTCACTTGCCCAAAAGGTTGCACGTAAATGTGTCAATACCTACTGGCTTAAGCTCTGTTCCAGTATACAATCAGCTGCAGACATGGGCAATGCAAAAGTCATGTACGAAAACATCAAAAAGGCAACGGGCCCCTTGACGTCAAAAGCTGCTCCCCTAAAGTCCAAAAATGGAGAAATTATTCAAGACCAGGCAGCACAGCTAAAACGGTGGGTTGAGCATTATCTGGAATTGTATTCAACAGTTACCACAGTCTCCAGCACCGCTCTAGATGACATCCCAGATATGCCACTCATGGAAGAACTTGATGTCGTGCCCACACAGGAAGAGCTGAGCAAAGCAATTGACAGTCTAGCTTGTGGAAAAGCGCCTGGGAATGATGGAATACCACCAGAGGTTCTAAAGAGTGGCAAGACAGCTTTACTCCAACCATTGCACGAGATTCTGTCCCTCTGCTGGGAACAGGGCTACATCCCCCAAGACCTAAAGGATGCAAATATAGTGACACTATATAAAAACAAAGGTGATAGGAGTGATTGCAATAATTATCGCGGCATTTCACTCCTTAGTATTGTAGGAAAGACCTTTGCCCGCGTTATACTAAAACGTTTACAAAGCCTAGCATCCCGCGTCTATCCAGAATCTCAGTGTGGTTTCCGGTCCGGTCGGTCTACCATAGACATGGTGTTCTCCATACGACAGCTCCAGGAAAAATGCAGAGAGCAGCAGATGCCACTATACATTGCATTTGTGGACCTTACAAAAGCCTTCGACTTAGTCAGTCGCAACGGGCTATTCCAAATACTGGCAAAAATTGGATGTCCCCCTCACCTACTTGCCATCATCAGACAGTTCCATGAAAATATGCTTGGCACAGTACAGTTCGATGGAGCTAAGTCAGAGGCCTTCCCTGTCAGCAGCGGAGTTAAACAAGGTTGTGTACTCGCACCAACACTCTTCGCAATATTCTTCTCTGTACTTCTTCGATACGCATTCAAGGATAGCAGTGAGGGAATCTGGTTACATACCAGAGCTGATGGAGGACTTTTCAACACTGCCCGCCTCCGAGCCAAGACCAAAACGACGGATGTCCTAATTCGAGAGCTACTATTTGCGGATGATGCGGCACTAACAGCACATACAGAATCTGGTTTGCAACAACTCGTGTCAAGCTTCTCCAATGCCTGCAAAGAATTTGGTCTGCAAATCAGCTTGAAAAAGACAAACATCATGGCCCAAGACACTCGACCTCCTCCTACCATAAATATCGATAATGAAAACTTGGAGGTTGTGGACAGCTTCACCTACTTGGGATCCAAGGTCTCCAATACACTGTCCATTGAAGAAGAAATAAACAGCAGAATTGGCAAGGCAGCCGCAACAATGGCTAAACTAAATAAGCGGGTCTGGCAAAACACCAAGCTAACGGAGAAAACCAAACTGTGCGTCTATCGAGCCTGTGTCATCAGTACACTACTATATGGGAGCGAGACATGGACCACTTATACATCACAAGAGCGTAAGCTTAACAGCTTCCATTTGAGATGCTTGCGCCGCATCCTTGGTATTAAATGGCAAGAAAAAGTGCCTAATAGTGAGGTACTAACGCGTGCCAATACCCAAAGTATGTTCTCAATTCTTAGTGAAAGACGCCTGAGGTGGCTAGGACATGTCAAAAGAATGAGCCCCGGCCGCATCCCGAAGGACCTCCTATATGGTGAAATTGCTTCAGGAAAGAGGAAAACAGGTCGCCCACGCTTGCGATTTAAAGATGTCTGTCAAAGGGACATGAAAGCAGCCAAAATACATACAAGTGACTGGGAGTGTAAGGCAGAAGACCGATCTACGTGGCGCACAGTTGTCAAAGAGGGCGTCATAGTAGCCGAGGAGCGAAGAATGGAGGAGGCTGCAGACAGAAGAGCTAGGAGAAAGGCCAAAACATTTGGAAGCACAGAACTCGTGTGTAAAAACTGTGGCAAAGACTGTCACTCAAGGATAGGACTGCACAGTCACTCGAGGAAATGCAACCCAACCCAACGGTGATGCACCATCGTCTCGCGAGACGGAAGGATGCCGCACCGCAAATATTAACACCTGCATGCTCACACTTGTATATTACTATGTGTAAATATTAACACCTGCATGCTCACACTTGTATATTACTATGTGTAAATATTAACACCTGCATGCTCACACTTGCATATTACTATGTGTGCATATTAACACCTGCATGCTCACACTTGTATATTTACGTGCATACATTGACAACAACACAATACCAGCTTATAAGTCAACTCTTCGGGTTACTGACAGTATTAAATACTAGGGCTCTGATCGATTAATTTAAATTTAATAGTTAACTTTTGAAAAATTACCGATTAATTAATCAATGATTTTTATTAAAGCTAAAAATAAATATGTATGGCGTCATTAAACAAGAAATTTCAAATTTTGTTATTGTTAATAAAGTAAAAACAATGTTTAGTCTTTTAAATATAATATCCTTATAAAACAATTTATTTTAAAGTTTACACTTTAAAATTATTTTTTTTAATGGAGAAGTTTGTACGTAAAAACAACAAAAAACTATTAAAATAATTAATAATTAATTATTTATTAATAAATCTAAAAAAAATTAAAATATTTTCTTTAATTTTAATTGCTGTTTTATCGAATAAAATAATTTTAATCGATACAATTTTTACCGATTAATCGAGAAATTAATAGTTAATTTCCCCAGCTCTATTAAATATATTTGTGCCTCTGATAATTGACTAGACTTTGATTGGCCATTCAACGGTAACTATCGCAATAAATTTAGAAGTACAAACAGAGAAAACTTAATACAACCCTCAGATAGACATAAGGATAAAAACACCTTTCTTATTCCGCATGCAAGAACAAACACAAACAAGTTTTCTTTCTTCCCGTCCGGTATTCGGGCGGGGTTGGGTTGTCTGGGGAAACCAGGAAAGTCAACACTTTATTATCATTTAAAACTCTAATAAGGGTACAGGACTAGACACAAACCATAGATTAACGTAGGATGCAATAATCTTCTGTATAGAAGAAGCGTCTGTAATGGATAAGATAAATAAAGTGTTATGACGTCATAAGAGCTGAGCATTTCTTCCTTTTATTTGTGCATTCAGATACAAAAGAAGAGTTTTGTACACGGCCCTTGGATCATCAATTAATGCGAGAAGCAGGAACGTGACGTAAGACACAACAACAAGAAAGAGTTAACACATTATCACATCCTCTGATACGGTTTATTATTACCGCATTTCTTAACAATAAACAAACAACTAATTTTACTATTACCTTAACACTTACTGGCAATGACTTTATAGATAATAGTTACAATGCTGTAAGACAAAGGCCTTTAAAAAATAACGAAGCCATCTATGACAGAGTCATATAATTTCTTACTTTTAAAAAATATAAATAAATTAATTTTTAAAAAACAACAACTCAAAATGATTAAATCGAACGTTCCCTTTTAAAGACAATAATATTCTCCTTTACTATAGGAAACGAACGACCTACAATTGGAGGCGTCTGCAGGAACTCAGATTTTATTTTTGGGACATCAGTTCTTAATTATGTGAGACAGCATTCCACGGTTGGTCATGAGGCAAGGGGGAGAAGTAGATGTGACATTTATCACCCCTGGTCAATGACGTCTACAGATCGCCCTAATTACTCACCCGTCACCGGGCCAGGGCGGCAGATCAAACGATTTATTCAAAGGGAAGGTATCAGGACAGGTCTCAGTAGCTCATTTTTTCCATCGCCTCCCCTTGCATTGTTGGACTACACCTGAGACCCGCCGAGGTCCCAGGCAGTTTTACTAGCCACTGGCCGGCCGACCAATCTCCACCACGGGCTACGCCAACCGCCGACACAATGACCACTTGTGCGTCCACACAATACCTGTGAAGTCCGAATGGGGAAAACCTGTCGTTTTGACGTCCCCCGCCCCCACAGCACCCAGGTAATGAAGGGTCAATATTTGGAGACCGGCCAACAATGACACACAACACGAGGCGAGCCGAGGAATTTCAATGAACTCCTACTCGTGTTCATTTTCTCACAGCGCCTCAATGGGTCCGCCCCTGAGAGGGGCGTCAGCTCGGTTCTCGAGAGTAAGTGTCACTGTCAGGGGCGGATTGCGGAGTCGGAGCTCAATTTGGTGATCCTCTAAATTAAGTTCATGATTCACACACAATTTTAAAAATAAATAAATAATATTTAGATGTAGGGACTTGTCCACAATATTGAGTGAGGACTAATTATTAGGTCATTTGTAATGAGATTAAATAAAAAGTTAAGGAAAAAAAACTAAAAAAAAAACAACAAAAAGCACCTAACTAATACTATATTCTATTATTATAGAATTAAAGAGTACATTTTATTTTCATGTGAATTTTTTAGACCGCTTATAAATGTAAGAATAAGATTAACTTTGTATTTAAAGCAAAACGTATAAAATAAAAACGTCAAATCAAATCCTACCAATTAGTTAACATTAACATGCCAATAAAACTTTCACGTGTTTCTGCCAGTGGGAGGATTATAGACAACAGAAGAGGGAAGCTAAAAGAACAATTCTTTATTTAAAAAATGTATTTTCTGTTTTGTTATGGAAAATCTAGATGTTCTAAATTGGTCACTCAATGTCCATGCTAGCACCAGGGCCGTGGTCACTCGATGTCCATGCTAGCGCTAGGGCCGGCTTTAGGCATAGGGAAGCTAGGCAGCAGCCTTGGGCCTCCGATTTGTGGGGACCTCGCACAGGAATCATATAAGAAATATTTAAAGAGAGAATTACGACCAAGGTCAAAACAACCAGGACCACCAAAATCAGTGCAATACCCTCAATACCGTCAATACCGTCAATACCGTCAATACCGTCAATACCGTCAATACCGTCAATACCGTCAATACCTTTACCCGCTGATTATTTTTTAAAAATAGTGCATGTATAAAATGTAAGTTTTTTAGCGCATTTTCGAGAAGTCGAATGCGCTATTGCACCGGTTTTGTCCGTCCGTCCGTCCGTCTGTCATCACCCTTGATCTCAACATCCATAAGTCCTAGACCCATGAGGTATATATGTTTTTTGTATGTCCTGACCTGCCATTTGTGCATTAACACTCAGTTACTCGATCCGTTAAAAAACCCCGTTAAAACTAACAAAAAATATTTCGAATCGAGAGGTTACACTAGCGCAGGGAACGGCCGCCATTGCCGGAAGTGAAATACATAGTTTTTCAAGCATTGAAGAGTGGTGCGACAGCGTGCAAAAGAATTAGTTTTTTTTTAGTTGACGTCATTAGAATATGTGTAAAAGTTTAGAGAGTTTTACGTCATCATTTGTGGTGACTTGTAGTTAGATTAAAGAGAAAATAAATTTTTTTTTAAATGTAAAGAAATGACTTTTAAATTAAAAAAAATGTCAGGTATATTCATTACACAAGAAAATTCATAAAAATATGTCTAAAATCTAAACACAATTACTGATAACTACATAATGCTGATATCTAACATAAGTACTGATACATAATACGAAAATGCGCTAACACGTCCTGAATTCCAATAGGGACCAGGCTTAACATGATTTTTTAAATATGTGAATTCATCTGTTCAGACACATTTTCACAAGATTGACAAACGTGTAACTTAAATTTACGCCAAATATAGGATATAACTGTTGAATATCAAATGTTTTAAGTAGTAAACATTTAACATTAAAAATTAACGGTTGTTGTAAGTAGCAAAATATAAAAACTATTCTAAGCATTGGTTTCGATGTAGAAATTATGTGCCAATAAATTTATTGGACGAAATTAAGCTGAAACTTCACTGTTTACAGTGTTTTAATTTTTAGAGCTTAGCAACGACTAGAGCTAAAAAAATAAACAAAGTAAAATATTATTTTAGTTGTCTGGCATGGCTAAATTTTTGGTTTTATTTTGACATGTTCAGTTTTTATCATCTCCTCATTATTAATAATTTATGTAATAAGTCGACAAGAAGGAGGAAATAGCGATTCGAAAATCTTGTTCATGAGTCTTCTAGCTGATCATGAATCGCCCATGCTATCGGCGCTTGGACTGAACTGGAAAATCGGTTGAAAGAAGGAAAGACATTGACAAGGAAACACCAAAACTTATGCAAAGTAGACTAAGCACTAGAACAATGTTTTTGCAAAGAATCATTTCAATTGTTCAGTTTCTTGCAAAATGGAAATAACAACTTCGTGAAAATATGGATCGACTGTGTCAACCAGACAATGAACATTTTTTGGGATTGGTTGAATTGTTTGGAAAGTACGATTCATGTCTTGTACATTATTTACAACTTCAAAAAAAAAAAAAAAAAAAAAAAAAAAAAAAAAATGCGTGATCACTATTTGGGGAAAAGAATTCAAAATGAGGTATTTAATCTTATGTCGCGTTGAAAATAATTATAAATAATGTTAAAAATTCTAAACATTATTCCATCATTTTGTACTGCACACAAATGCTGGTCACCACGAGTAAATGACAATGATTTTGCGAATATACAACATTATGAGTACGCCAGTAGAAATCAATGAATATTTTGAGGATTCATGTCTTTCGACGACAGCATTGGTTTAGGTCGAAGTAACTGAATGGGCAAAATAACTTTTTAAAAAATCGATTTCTAGTAATTTTAGTCATCTGGTACGATTTATTATTTCAAATGAATATGATAAGTAAATTGATGCAATCAAAAGAATTCAATTTGACATTGTACTGGAGTGTATAAACAGTGCCACAGAGTTCATGAACAAATACAAAGAGTGTGAATTTGTGTCCGCTCAAATATCGTTCAGAAAATGGTCTCAAGAATAAGTGATGGAACCAGATCAATTCATATTTCCAGATGCCACGACTTGAGATGACGGAAAGTGCACGAACAATTTGACTATGAAAGCATACATGAAAAATTGACAGATTCAAAAGAAAATATATCGAGTGGAATTTTTTAATGTTTATTTAGATCAAGCAGTTATGTCATTTACTGCACGTTTTGAGTCACTTTGGTATTTTTTGGATTTCTTACCACCATACAGGAAATTTCAGAATTCCACCTTTACCACGATGAAATGTTGCTCACCGAAGCATCTGGCTCAGATATTGATCCGAAGGATTTATGCAGTGAATTGCAAATGACTTCCGACATTGTTCCATATACGGTTTGTCTTCTCTTGATGCTGTACATTTTATTCATGAACATAATTTGAATACTACTGTTAAAAATGTAGCTACAGCCCTTCGTATAGCATGGACAATTCTGATTATTGTTGCATCGGGGGAGTAAGTGTTTCAAAGTTAAAATTAATATGACATTTTATTGAGAGCGTCTATGACGTTAACACACCTGAACAGTCTGGTAATGATATCTATTGAGAGATATCATGTAGTCTCTGAACAATCTGGTAATGATATCTATTGAGAGATATCATGTAGTCTCTTAGCTATTTACATTTTTTCCCAGACTTTGCTGCTATCAAATCACGAAAAGTTGATTTTTGTTAAAAGTTTATGACATCTTAACGAATATGTTTGTATTAATTTCAGTTATTTGTTGATTTAGATAAGATACGGGTCGTTTTTAATAAATTGTGTAATTTTTTAAATTTCCTTTTTAAATTATTTTTTAAAATTACATTTAGGGCCACCAAATTCACTTCGCCTAGGGCGTCCTGTTCCCTAAAGCCGGCCCTGCTAGCGCCGTGGTCACTCGATGTCCATGCTAGCGCCGTGGTCACTCGATGTCCATGCTAGCGCCGTGGTGAAGAGGTGATGACAGTTGGAGTGGTCTGGATAGGTCTTTACGTCATTAGGGCCTGGTGGCTTTACAGTTGTGTGTTGATGCCCTAAGTGATGACGACAAAAGAGTCTTTAAGGTAGATGTGTTAGTGAGGAGGTGGGTGGTGGAGCAGGGAGACGGACATAACTACCATTTGCCGGACATCACTGTCCACATCAGTCTGTGAAAATGAATCTATTTTTTAGACCAACGGCACGCGTCGCAGTGGACAAGTAGGTGGCGTAAGTGAAGCTTAGATTAAATTGATTGGTATCAGGGGCCGGTTTTAGGGGTGGAGGGGGAGTCAGTTAACATGTGTACGGTCATGACTTGGTTTACGGTCATGACTTGGTTTACGGTCATGACTTGCTTTACGGTCATGACTTGGTGTACGGCCATGACTTGGTTTAGATCATGACTTGGTGTACGGTCATGACTTGGTTTACGGTCATGACTTGCTTTACGGTCATGACTTGGTGTACGGCCATGACTTGGTTTAGGTCATGACTTGGTGTACGGTCATGACTTGGTTTACGGTCATGACTTGCTTTACGGTCATGACTTGGTGTACGGCCATGACTTGGTGTACGGCCATGACTTGGTTTAGGTCATGACTTGGTGTACGGTCATGACTTGGTTTACGGTCATGACTTGGTGTACGGTCATGACTTGCTTTACGGTCATGACTTGCTTTACGGTCATGACTTGGTTTACGGTCATGACTTGGTTTACGGTCATGACTTGGTTTAGGTCATGACTTGGTGTACGGTCATGACTTGGTTTACGGTCATGACTTGGTTTACGGTCATGACTTGGTTTACGGTCATGACTTGGTTTACGGTCATGACTTGGTGTACGGTCATGACTTGGTGTACGGTCATGACTTGGTTTATGGTCATGACTTGGTTTACGGTCATGACTTGCTTTACGGTCATGACTTGGTGTACGGTCATGACTTGGTGTACGGTCATGATTTGGTGTACGTTCATGACTTGGTGTACGTTCATGACTTGGTGTACGTTCATTACTTGGTGTAAGTTCATGAGTTGGTGTACGTTCATGACTTGGTGTACGTTCATGACTTGGTGTACCTTCATGACTTGGTGTACGTTCATGACTTGGTGTACGTTCATGACTTGGTGTACGTTCATTACTTGGTGAACGTTCATGACTTGGTGTACGTTTATGACTTGGTGTAATTTCATGTTTTGGTTTACGTACATGACTTGATGTACGAGTCTATTTGAAGGCTTGAGTCTGGAGGCGATGTAAAGGGTAAGGGAAGTAACTGTTAATAATAAAAAACAAATCTCACAGTCATACAAAGTGATTATCTGGCGTTGTGTTTGAGCATGCGCAGACTAACAACTGTCACGTTTCCGAGGTCGTGCGTCTGTCAACACCGCGACATAATTCTAGTAGTAAAATGAACATATGTTGGTGTTGTATTAGAGCAGAGGTAACAGTGCTAAATTTTCACATGTCGAATAAGAAAATGCGTCTGTCAACTCTTGGCCCTAATCCTAACATGAACTCTAGTGAGAACAAGGAAGTTTGGATGTGCTCTTCTGACAGAAAAGTTTATTTAATTGTCAACAATTATTTTAAATGTTATCTCATTTAGGAGATACCGCTAGAAACAATGACATAAAAACTTTCTACGTGTTACAAACTCGGTGCACCAAACAATTTTGAACAAATTAAAAATATTCGTAAAATCTGTACCCAAAATAAAACCAGGTTTTCCTGTAGATAGGATTAAAAAAAAAAGACTAGCGATCTCAACACTTAGCAAAACATCTAAAGGGAATACCTGAACTTAGATGATGTAGAGAAAGATCTACAGCAACATGGCGTCTGATCTTTGAGAAGAAAGGCGTTTGTTAGGTGTGGGTAGAAGGAGGTTGTGAGGCAGGCAGACCAAGGCCTTGTACGGGATGGAGTGAAGGAGGTCGTGAGGCAGACCAAGGCCTTGTACGGGATGGAGTGAAGGAGGTCGTGAGGCAGGCCAAGGCCTTGTACATGATCGAGTGAAGGAGGTCGTGAGGCAGGCAGGTAAAGGCCTTGTACATGATGGAGTGAAGGAGGTCGTGAGGCAGGCCAAGGCCTTGTACGGGATGGAGTGAAGGAGGTCGTGAGGCAGGCAGGCCAAGGCCTTGTACGGGATGGAGTGAAGGAGGTCGTGAGGCAGGCCAAGGCCTTGTACGGGATGGTGAGTCACAGAGGTGGATGGAGTTATTTTAACAGAGTAGAGACACACATTAAATGTGTGTCACTTATGGTAGTAAGTAAAACAATTCCGTAGAGATTTGTCAGTTTTAAAAAAGATCATAGTTATGTCAGTAGAATTGTACCTGGTGAACAATGCCCCACTTTCAGGGAAGTAACGTCACACTTGAATGAAAAGATTTCCTTTAGATGTAAGAGAGTTGGGAGACAAACTTAAGTCTCATACATATCTGTTGGGATACACAATTTTAGTGTACTTCTGTTGGGATACACATTTTAGTGTACTTCTGTTGGGATACACATTTTTAGGGTACTTCTGTTGGGATACACATTTTTAGGGTACTTCTGTTGGGGTACACATTTTTAGTGTACTTCTGTTGAGATACACATTTTTAGTGTACTTCTGTTGGGATACACATTTTTAGTGTACTTCTGGTGGGATACACATTTTTAGTGTACTTCTGTTGGGATACACATTTTTAGTGTACTTCTGTTGGGGTACACATTTTAGTGAACTTCTGTTGGGATACACATTTTAGTGTACTTCTGTTGGGATACACATTTTTAGTGTACTTCTGTTAAAATAACAAAACACAGACGTACATACACACGCATTACACACACTACAGCACGCACACACACGTACACCCACGCGCACACACATGCACACGCACACACACATGTACACACAGAAATGCACATCCACACGTCTCAAACAAGGAATATCCCGATGAGATCAGCTAATTGTTCATGTTTTTTTCTCTCAATTTACCGGAAAGTTTTTAAAATGTTGATCAAATAAAAAAACAACACGAATGTGGAACATACATATTGGGTCTCTGGTCTGTGGCGTTAGAGTGGTCAAGTTGAACTTGAACTATCCCTTAACCCGACGCTGGGTCGTTGGGGCACCATTTTGAGCTGCGCACTAACTCATGCCAAGTGTCACGGTTCTGAGCTGCCTTCTGGGAATCGCTAAATGAAAGGCCGGTCCACTCTTTGATGTTGTCCTCCCAGCTCTTCCTTGGTCTGCCTCTTTTCCTGCTTCCCTGGACTGTGCCTTGCAATATCGTTTTTGAGAGACCTCCAGATCTTGACACGTGTCCGTACCATCTTAGTTTCCTCTTTTTAATTGAGGTGAGAAGGTCCTCGTAAGGGCCAATGACAGCACTTATTTTGTCGCGGACCGCTTTGTTCGTGATGTGCGCCGTGTAGGAGATGTTTAATACCTTTCGAAAACATCTCATCTCAAGCGCACTAATTCTTTTTTGGAGGTCTGCGGTGAGCGTCCAAGCCTCACAACCATAGACGAAGACTGACATCGCCAGAGAGCGCATAAGTCGAATCTTTGATCTCAGGGAGAGCTTCTTGCTTTGCCAGATGTTTTTCAGTTTGCTTAGTGCTGCAGTTGTTTGGGCCGTTCTGGCAAGAATTTCTGGTTTTGAGCCTTCATCGGATATTACAGCCCCTAGATATTTGAAGGTAGGGACCTCCTCGAGTTTTTGACCGTTTATCCGTATTTCACTTGTGAAATTCTTATTTGCCATGACCTTGGTCTTTTCTGCATTAATTTCCATGCCATAGGCCTTCGACGTCTTCTCTAGCTTTGCAAGGAATTCTTTTAGTTCGTCCTCGCTGCCAGCTAGGCCGTCTATGTCATCGGCGAAGCGTAAAATAGTTATGATCCTTCCTCCGATGCTGACCGTTCCGACATGGTCTTCGAGCACATCAGTCATAATTCTTTCTAGGAAGAGGTTGAAGAGGATGGGGGAGAGTAAACACCCTTGTCTAACACCAACAGTGGTCTTGAACCAATCTCCCAGCTTGCTGTTGTAGAGTACTGCGCTGGATGCTCTGTTGTATAGGTTCTTGATCACAGTAATGAGGTTAACGTTAATATTGTACTTGTGCATTGTTGCCCACAGTGCTGCATGCCACACTCTGTCAAACGCCTTTTTGAAGTCTATGAAGACATGAAAGAGGTCCCTCTGGTGTTGCAGATGTTTTTCACAGAGCACTCGCAAGTTGAAGATCTGCTCTGTTGTGCTCCTTCCTGCTCTGAAGCCTGCTTGTTCTTCTGCAATGATCTGCTCTGCTTGTGGTTTTAGTCTGTTTAGTATTACCATGAGCATGACTTTGCTGGGGTGACTGATCAGGCTAATTGTGCGGTAGTTCTGACACAATTGTAGATTACCCTTCTTTGGGAGCGTTATAACCAGCGATTGAGTCCAGGGTGTTGGCCATTCTCCTGTCTGCCAGATCTTGTTGCACATGCTAGTTAGAATGTTTATTACTGGGTCACCTCCTGCTTGAATCAGTTCACCTGGGATGTTGTCTGCTCCAGCCGATTTCCCCTTTTTCAGCTTTCGCACAGCAAGCTCCACCTCATCACGGAGAATGTAATGCATGTCCATGTTAGATGACGTTGGGCAATTGAGCACTGATTCGTCGCCCTTTGAGTCTTCATTGTATAGCTCAGAACAGTATTCGGTCCATCTTTTTATTATTTCTTGTTCTTCTGTAATACATTTCTCAGATTTATCTTGAATTGTTGAGATGCGACCTTGCTTGGTGGATGTCAGATCTTTGACAATCTTGTAAGCCTTTTTTGAGTTGTTTCTCTGTAGATTATCATCGATGTCTGAGCATTGTTGTTCTATCCAGTTTGTTTTTGCTTTATTCATTTCTTTCCTGATCTTTTTGTTGATTGTTCTGTATTTGATTGCTCCTTCTGCAGTATTCTTTACGTTCTTAAGTTTTCTTCTTTCATCGCACATCTTTAGGATATAAGTGGAGACCCATGGTTTTTTTATTGCATGTTTTTTGCCAAGTATATCTTTTGCTGTCTCAATTATTGTGGTATTGAAGGTATCAGTGATTAGATCTATGTCCATATCCTTTTCCGATTCACAAAGTGTGGTCAGTGGAGCAAATTTCCCTCCAATTTTTGCCCTGAACGCCTCTGCGATTACCGGATCTTTCAATTTTTCAAGGTCGAAGCGTAATCGTCAAGTTAGTGGACCGTTAAAGGCCCGACTGTTGGCTTGGTAAAATTAGTGGACCGTTAAAGGCCCCGCCTGTTGGCTTGGTAAAATTAGTGGACCGTTAAAGGCACCGCCTGTTGGATTTGTCAAGTTAGTGGACCGTTAAAGGTCCACCTGTTGGCTTCGTAAAGTTGGTGGACCGTTAAAGGCCCCGCCTGTTGGATTGGTAAAGTTAGTGGACCGTTAAAGGTCCGCTTGTTGGATTGGCTAGCCTTGTGGCCCGCGTATTTCCATCTTTACAAGAATGGGTTTAAGAGATCTTCGCATGTCAACGCCATTGCGCGACGGAATGAGCCGGTGGCGTAAACTTACAAGTGTACTAACTAAAGGGTAGACAACATAAAATAACCTGGTCCTGGATTATGTGGTATACATCAATTACATCTTGGGGGGGGGGGGGAAGATGGGGAAGGGGGGAAGCATTTGAGACTCGCTGATGAACGTGATTGATTACCTTATGCTTGTTTACATGTGGATGGGGCCTTCGATGTTTACAGGTGACTAGGTTCATTGCGTCAATATTATAACAGTAACACTGGGATCATAATTAGTATCCCCACTAATTTCCCAATAGATATACTCATTGTTACCCCCCACTAATATACCAATAGACATCCTCATTGTTATCCCCACTAGTATTCCAATATATATCCCCATTGTTATCCCACTAATACCACTAATATCCCAATAGATATCCTCATTGTTATCCCCACTAATATTCCAATATAATCCCCATTGTTATCCCCACTAGTATCCCAAATAGTATTTCCTCTGACATCCAATGGTCGCTATCACTGTTTCTGGGACTAAACCATAAAATAAAAATGCATCCGTAAAGAGTTATCAAGAAATGAAACAATATCAGTGACGTATAAACTAGTACGATCTATTTCAGTTTCAGATATATGATCTACTTTAGACAAGAAATTCAAAATATGATCTGCTATCGACAACCATTCGCACATTTATTTCAGAAATTATTTACTTTAGTCAACCATTTTTCTCTATGAAACTCGCGCATAGTATGTTGTATGAGGTGTGGGTCTGTTATATTAGGTGTTGGTCTGTTATATTAGGTGTATTGGTCTATTGTAATAGGAGTTGGCTGTTATATTAGGTGTTAGTCTGTTATATTAGGTGTTGGTCTGTTATATTGGTGTTAGTCTGTTACATTGATGTTGGTCTGTTATATTGGTGTTGGTCTGTTATATTAGGTGTATTGGTCTATTGTAATAGGAGTTGGCTGTTATATTAGGTGTTAGTCTGTTATATTAGGTTTTGCTCTGTTATATTGGTGTTAGTCTGTTACATTGGTGTTGGTCTGTTATATTGGTGTTGGTCTGTTATATTAGGTGTTGGTCTGTTATATTGGTGTTGATCTGTTATATTAGGTGTTGGTCTGTTATATTACGTGTTGGTCTGTTATATTAGGTGTTGGTCTGTTATATTAGGTGTTGGTCTGTTATATTAGGTGTTGGTCTGTTATATTAAGTGTTGGTCTGTTATATTAGGTGTTGGTCTGTTATATTAGGTGTTGGTCTAAGGCTGATGTCCCAACTTCTCCAGGTACTTGATCCATCTCCCAATAGAGCTGACCAGGACAGTGGAGATGGTTGCATCAATCATAACTCTTGGAATCTGGCCTTTAAAGTCCGTTTCATAGGCAGAGATGAGCTGGGAATAGCCTAGCTTGCTGTGGAGTGGACAAAAGTCAATTCAAATTGTACGAATAGCCAATATTACAGACACCTTGAGGAAGTCAAGGCAGCAGGGCAGTGCAATAAACAATTCGATTATTTCTTGGTTTTCTTACAATTGCTTTCTAACAAGAGTTTTCTTAATTTAGTTTTCTTAATTTAGTTTTCATACAATAGTTATCTTACAATAGGTTTCTGACTATAGCTTTCTTACTTAGTTTTCTTACTATAGTTTTCTTACAACAGTTTTCTTACAACAGTTTTCTTACAATAGTTTTTTTACTATAGTTTTTGTAGTTTAATTTTCCTACAATAGTTTTCTTACTTTAATTTACTTACAATAGTTTACTTACAATAGTTTTCTTACAATATTTTTCTTACTTTCGTTTTCTAACAATACTTTTCTTACTTTAACGTTCTTACAATAGTTTTCTTACTATAGTTTTCCTACAGCAGTTTTCTCTTTTAGGAGCAATCTTTAAGTGTGGTAAATAAATTCAATGACATAACTATCAAGTTAAATTTTGGCAGTAAAAAATTTAAATTTCAAACCATTCTTAAACTTAAATTAAATGAATACACCAACAAAGACACACTAACACACACGCACAAACGCACGCACTCATATATAATTAAATTATTTTGACATTTACGTAGGGTAATGGTTCTTTGTTCTTCAATCAACTCTTACAAAACCCACGTTCTACTTTTAAGAAATAGTTTATTATAAATAAGTTAACGTTCATTATTTGATTAGAATACGAGCTGCTGCTTTGATCATCGATAAAATCATCAACTCAACATGATGCGCCTCACCTTGGGTCCTCCTGAGCCCTCATGGCATACACGCCACTGTAACCTCTGACGTACTTGTCGTCTGATGGAATATCCGGGTATTTGATACTGCCACCTGGTGACAGAACACGGGAAGCCACATGCTGTAGTTGGTCATACAAGATACGATCAGCGGCGTAGCATACGCCGCAGACTTGCTCATCATAGATGGTGCAAAGAACGGGTTGGGGGTTGTGAGAACAGACACAAACAGCAGCACGAAGTAATGAAAAAAGGGAGTAAACTTGCGTCCCTAAGACAAGAACTAAAACATTTGGTGAAAGGTCATTCTCTTTTTGTGCAGCAAAACAATGGAATTCTCTTCCATTACACATCCGTAGTATTTAAACTGCTAAGTCCTTCAAGACTGCACTTAAGACACATCTTTTCAAAATTTATTTTGAAAGTTTATGAAACAACATTTCTTTTGATGATTAACGTAGCTGATGTATAGCGTATTGTCATTTATGTAGTTAGTAAGATATGAATGTTTATTTAATTAATATCTGTATTGTTATCTCCATGTAAAGCGCTGTGAGCCCGGCTCCTAGCTCGGATACAGGGCTATATAAATTATCATTTTATTATTATTATCATTTTATTATTATTATCATTATAAACGTGGAGACATGTGCACAGCGGTTGTTGTTACCTGCCGCCCACCCCTTACTACCATCCCTTGCCAATCTTAAACTGTGATTTGATGACCCTAGAGTTAGTCATGTTCGCAAAAAAATGGGGAAAAGAACAGGCACAATATATATATTTTTTAAATTTCCGCTTGAGGCGGACGTGATAACCACTTTACGGCACGAATCATGTTATTTTGTGAAGGAACAACGCAAGTAAACGCAAGAAGCACTGTTGCCACCACCCCCTCCCGTTTTTTTTCATCCCACTCCGCTTGCCCACTGTGATCTTCCAACCCCAGCAGGGGTCATCCGTCATGTTCATTTGCACATGCCCATTTAATAGAGTTATATATAGAAGTATATTTCTTGTGCTGTCAAGCTTAAAATTTCCCTTTCTTTTATCTCAACATACTTATGATGTATTCTCAAACAATTAAGAATATTTTTATTTCATTATTCCTAATCTCTGGCTCGTGAGAGGTGGGCGTTGACCTCTGACCTTTAAGAACTAAGAGTTACCTGTAAACGTGAAGCCTTGTTTCGACTCCTCCAGACAACACAGATCAACAAACTCTCTAGGGGAGATAAGGCCTCCGCCCAGCCCATTGGATCGTGTAACTTGCAACCATTTTGTCTTCAAATTAAACCAGACATTCGCAATGTTAACTTCATCACCGTATCGCTTATTTATTTATTTATTATTATTATTATTTTGTTTGTAAGGCAATGTCTTATAAAGATATAATAGCGCGTTAATTAAAAATCTGTTTAGTCCTCTTAACTGAATATATGTGCAATTCCGGGATTTTGCATCCATGGAAAAGTTTTATTTAAGTAATCAGGAGAAGTTTACCACAACACTTGCCAAAGGCACACAC
>MUZC01004453.1:125662-147233 GCA_002072015.1 Radix auricularia
GCCCCCCCCCCCCCCCAAGTGATGCAAAAGATAATGCAAATTTACACCCAAATACATTAACAATTAATATGCTTTTATTTTTAAAAAAAGAATTAAATTAATTTTTTAAATAAAAAGTAATTATGTACATCAGTATGTAAACATTTTTTAAGCTCCTGCAACCTATGCGGCCGCAGTGGGCCCCGCGCCTTCATAAGCCCAACCTATCTTAATTTTCATTTATTATCCTTATTAATACCTATTATCCCTACCCAAACTGGGGCCCACGCAATCCTTTTCGCATACAAAGCTGCATAGGGACCCGCAATAGCTAAGACTGGCCCCGTGTACTGTCATAAAAACCTGGATCCTTTCTCTTTCAATCTCGAACATTTCTTTATCAATGTAAATAAAGAAATTTATTTGATGTTCAAATTCTTCATTTAGTAGGCTAGATGGTATTATACGCGAATATTTTCTTGCAAGGTCATTATGTAACTCATCACCGCGTTCATTTATTTTCTTTATAATTACATTTATGGATAAAAACATTTCTCATTGTGCTTCTTGCTCTAAAGATAGAACCAGTCATATAATTTCTCCTTCTAACTCGGTATGCAGTCGATATTTTTATGTCTCTGTAACAACGTTCTGTATTAGCACATATCTTTGTTCCATGAAATGGGTTTACATAGTTTGCAATAATTTAAAAAAAGACGGATTCCCATAAATTGAGATATCATAGAAAAGAAAAAGATTATATTGAACTGAATAAAATGCCAGCATCTGATAGTGTTTCACTAGTTACTTCAAATGTCGATTTTTCAAGGAGACGCTTGAAATTTTTAAGTATGTCTTTGTCGGAATCATTTATATTATTGTGGTGTTTATTAACGGATAAATGAATAACCGTTCCTTTTTAATGAATAACCGTATTTTACTGAAAAGCACACGCTATATGTGTTACTTAAATGCAAGAGAAACAAAATAAACTTAATTTTTAATAAGTCACCTTACAATAATTTTATGAAACCTGAAACAGTAATATAAATTACTACTTGCAAGTTAAACACAATATTTGAACCACCATCTCATGTAGGTACTTTTTAGCGCATCATTCTGCTCAGGTCGAAATTCCACGCAAAAACTACGTGGCGATATAATAGTACATAATATTCCGACCAGCTGTGATGTGTTTTTGTTGTTTGTGCAGTTTTCTTATAAAATCCCCATCTGTGACGTATACCGCTCAATTTTCCAAACAAATCATTACCCTTTTCTGAGCGATTTTAAATTTTAACGGTTTTGCGTTAGTTATAACAACAACTATGTAATAAAACAATTGTTGCACCAATCAGATAATTAAAACTCAAAATTTCGATTCTTTTTGTTTCACCATCGTTTTCCCCTTTCAAAAGAAAAGGGGTGATTTTCGGAAATGGCTTTAATTTTCAAATGCCCGCAAATGCCGCCCTTTAAATAAGTGCCGCCCGGGGCGGACCGCCCCCGCCACGCCACACCCCAGCTACGCCGCTGTTGTGATGACACATTGCTTAAACTCATAATTTGTATTTTGTTACATTGTTTGTCTGAGCCATCAACAGCCTGAGACTTGTAACTTAAAACACAAGTTGATCCCAATAAAAACATATACACACAGGCCACATTGACCTATGAATAACATTGTACTTTTCTAAGCATTTTAAAAAAAAATCTTAACTATAACAACAGTAAAAATTTCAGACTCTTTATACATTTTATGTTTGTTGTCAATAGAAAAAAATCTTAAAAATAATGTTTAGATCCATCAGCCGTCTTAATTTTTATTAACGAACTAGTTTTTAACCCGTCGAAAATGAATGAAATTTTCAAAATAAATATGTTTCAATTTTTAAAACTGTCCTTTTTGCCCGAAAACGGTAAAGTAAGTAATCGGAAATTGTGGAGGCAAAGAAAGAAACATTAAATCACATTTCCATATTGAAAAATTTTATGCGGGCGTTCCAAAGGAGTTTGTAGTGAAATATTTGTTTTTAAAAAAAAAGCTTTTAAGCTGTGGGCTTTCTAAAATCTACCGTTGCGAACAGACATACAAAGAAAATTTTATATTTTGATTTTATATATTCTATTCGAATATATGTTATGAGAAAACGTCTTAGCTTAGGCTGCGCGCTATATAAGTTTACATAAATAGTAATGACATACGCATGATATTTGTAAATGCATAGTGAATTACACAGAGCATATAGTGATATTACAGCAAAACAGTTTGATGTTCGAGTATTCACAAATATTATTAACTTGCACAGTGCGTTAGAAATAAAATATGTGACTTTAATGTGATCTTTATCAAGTATGTACCGTTCTTTCCGTCCGTCCGTCCAGTTCGTGACGCTACAAATTTTAGAAAACCAAATTACTGCACCAAAATAATTCTTTTCGAGCGTCCGCATAAGATTGTTAAATTTATAAATACATGAATAAAACAAATATTAATAACATAAATGAAAGCTTTATATTACAATATTTTTTGTTGTTGCTCTGATGAACATTTGTTCAAAATAAATAGATTGCTTATGATATATATTTACTTTGAAACCTTCCTTCATTTTTGATGGGTGATAACCTAGTTACATCAAAATACACCATGGCTCTTTCTACTTCGTTCCCTTTAAATTTAATTACATCTTAAAATATGACGCCACGTCCAAATATTTTAAGGCAAGAAATACGCTCTGTTAATCTCGAAACCAACATTTTAAAAAAAATATTTTACATCTCGACAAGTAAAGAAGTTGTACATGATGGCCTGTACACACATCAGACTGTTTTAATGTCAACTGCTAAGAGTAACAAAGAAAAAGAAACAAATAAATTCAAAATACTTCATCCATGGAAAAGAACTAACCCAAACTAAAGATTCAAAATACTTAGGAGTCATAATAAATGAGAAACTATCTTGGAATCCCCATGTCAATGAAGTTATTAAAAAATCAAACAAAACCTTAGGCTTTATAAAAAGAAACTTTTACAAATGTAACAAAGATATAAAACTAAAATGCTACCTCACCCTGGTGAGACCTATACTAGAATATGCATCTTCAGTATGGGACCCATCCAGCAAAGAAAATATTGATAAGTTAGAACAAATCCAAAAAAGAGTTGCCAGATTCATTACTGGAGAATATTCAAAACTGACAAGAGTAACACCGTTAGTTAAATCATCAAACCTTGAAACACTAGAGGATAGAAGAACCAAGAGTAAATTAGTAATTATACATAAGGCAATTAATTCTAATTTAGAAATACAACACAAAGATAACTTAATACAACCCTCAGATAGACATAAAGATAAAAACACCTTTCTTATTCCAATATGCAAGAACAAACACATACAAGTTTTCTTTCTTTCCGTCCGGTATTCGGGCGTGGAATGGGTTGCCTGAAGAAACCAGGAAAGCCAACACTTTATCATCATTTAAAACTCTAGTAAGAATACAGGACTAGACACAAACCATAGAAATACTTAGGACGCAATAATCTTCTGTACAGAAGGAGCGTCTGTAACATATAAGATAATATAAGATAAGATAGTACCAGGCAATGCAGATATGTGTCAACGATCTTACTTTAGATTTAGAAGAAACTGTCCATCCTTCAGTTTCTGTCATTATCTTAGTTCCACGCTCCTTTAACCGCTGGAAATCTTGTTCGTATTCCATCTCTGCCAGTTGTATCAGCTCTGAGAGATGAGAGTCTGTCAGCCGCTGTCACTGTCTGTCACTGACCAGTCCAGCAGCCCACGCCCTGGCGCGTGAAGGAAGACACCCTCACATAAGAAAAGCTCATATTACGATATCAAGAGTTCAACAACAAGGGGAGAGTATTGAATGACTATCATCTCTGGTGTCAGCCTGCTACTCTGCTCTTTGTAATCATTGAGATGACAGCGCACACCTGCCTCACTTAGCTATACAGTGCTTATGGGAGTCAGTAATTCATTTCGTTATTCAAAGGCAGCTTTTTTTTATATAGGAGCTATTACGTTTAAAAGATCTTATTGTCTGTGGTTCTCAAACCTAAGCACATGACCCATACCAACAGAAATGACTTGGTGTCTGTTCATGGTATTATTTCAAAGAAATGTTTTTAGTCTTTTTATATTGTGTCTAACCGACGTTCCACATGAATACCTTCAAGATGAAAACACAAGGTTCTACTGGGAGGCCTACGGCACGAACTTTTTTTAAGAGCCCAAGTAAGTTAAGAGAATGTTATTGTATGCGTTCGAATTAGTGTGTCCGACAACCAAAAATTGCAATGTGAATGAGTTCAACAAAAAAGAATGAATAATATAATTTTAGTTCATTAGAATGATTTATTTTTCACAAAATTTCTCTGTGTACAACATTTCTCTATATATAATGTTTCTCTTATACAACATTTCTCTATATACAACATTACTCTATATACAACATTTCTCTATAAACAACATTTCTCTACATACAACATTTCTCTATATACAACATTTTGAGTAAAGAAAACAATCATCGTTGAGAAGTTGGCCTTGCCGTGCGCATGGGTTTGGTTCTATGTTGAGTAGTTGGCCTTGTTGTGGGCTTGGTACTATGTTGAGAGTAGTTGGCCTTGTTGTGGGTTTGGTTCTATGTTGAGTAGTTGGCCTTGTTGTGGGCTTGGTTCTATGTTTAGAGTAGTTGGCCTTGTTGTGGGCTTGGTACTATGTTGAGAGTAGTTGGCCTTGTTGTGGGCTTGGTATTATTTTGAGTAGTTGGCCTTGTTGTGGGCTTGGTTCTATGTTTAGAGTAGTTGGCCTTGTTGTGGGCTTGGTACTATGTTGAGTAGTTGGCCTTGTTGTGGGTTTGGTTCTATGTTGATCTTCACTTGAGCAGCATTCTAAGAACGGGAATAAGCCAAATTAATTTGGTCAAGCGAGATTATTGATGTTTGAAAACTTGTTCCAACTGAATCTTAAAACGGACGCTGACTTTTGTTGATCTTTTTACATCAATCCCTTTTCCAAAATTATTGTCATATAATATTTTACGACGAGAAACATCACACGCTCTTTTAATCTTGATACCAAAATGGTTATGATTCTACATAGATCTATATATTTTCAATTTCTTTTAAAAAATGCTGATTGTGTCCCTTCACGTTACAGAATGAACTGGACTTTTATATGTTGATTAAAGCGTCTGATTCTTAGCGTTTTTGTTTTCATTTGACTTGTTCTTGTCAAGGTTGGAATATATCCATATTAACTGATAACTTATACCATGGATGGATACGTGAGAATAAAATTACAATAATTGTTTGAATTAAACTAACTGAATGAAGTTTCACAAGTTTGGAGACAACAAATTATCACAAAAATTGACACCACATATTGACTTAAAAATTGACATTATAAATTGACACAACAATTGACACAACACAAATTGACACAAAAATTGACACAACACAAATTGACACAACAATTGACACAACACAAATTGACACAAAAATTGACACTACAAATAGACACAAAAATTGACACCACAAATTGACACAAAAATTGACACAACACAAATTGACACCACAAATTGACACAAAAATTGACACCACAAATAGACACAAAAATTGACACAACACAAATTGACACAAAAATTGACACCACAAATTGACACAAAAATTGACACTACAAATTGACACAAAAATTGAAACCACAAATTATCACAAAAAGTGACACCACAAATTGACACAAAAATTGACACCACAAATTGACACCACAATATAACACAAAAATTGACACCACAAATGGACACAAAATTGACACAACACAAATTGACACAAAAATTGACACTACAAATTGACACAAAAATTGAAACCACAAATTATCACAAAAATTGACACGACAAATTAACACAAAAATTGACACCACAAATTATAAAAAAAATTGACACCACAAATTGACACAAAAATTGACACCACAAATTGACACCACAAATTATCACAAAAATTGACACCACAAATTGACACAAAAATTGACACCACAAATTGACACAAAATTGACACCACAAATTGACACAAACATTGACACAAAACAAATTGGCACCAAAAATTGACACAAAAATTGACACTACAAATAGACACTAAAATTGACACCACAAATTGACACAAAAATTGACACCACAAATTGACACAAAATTGACACCACAAATTGACACAAAAATTGACACTACAGATTGACACAAACATTGACACAACACAAATTGACACCACAAATTGACACAAAAATTGACATAACACAAATTGACACCACAAATTGACACACTAATTGACACAACACAAATTGACACCACAAATTGACACAAAAATTGACACCACAAATAGACACAAAAATTGACACCACAAATTGACACAAAAATTGACACAAAAATTGACACAACACCAATTGAATATGAAACCAGAAAATATAACATTGTTAACCAACGTTTCCAATGCAATTTGACATGATCATGGGGTATCGGTTATGTTACCATCCACCTGAGGTGCTGATTATGTTACCATCCACCCGAGTTGCTGGTTATGTTACCATCCACCCGATGTGCTGGTTATGTTACCATCCACCCAAGATGCTGGTTATGTTACCATCCACCCGAGGTGCTGGTTATGTTACCATCCACCCGAGATGCTGGTTATGTTACCATCCACCCGAAGTGCTGGTTATGTTACCATCCACCCGAAGTTCTGGTTATGTTACCATCCACCCGAAGTGCTGGTTATGTTACCATCCACCCAAGATGCTGGTTATGTTACCATCCACCCGAAGTGCTGGTTATGTTACCATCCACCCGATGTGGTGGCTATGTTACCATCCACCCGAGTTGCTGGTTATGTTACCATCCACCAGGGGTGTGGGTGATGTTACCATCCACCCAAGGTGCTGGTGATGTTACCATCCACCCGAGGTGCTGGTGATGTTACCATCCACCCGAAGTGCTGATGATGTTACCATCCATCCGAGTTGCTGGCTATATTACCATCCACCCGAGGTGCTGGTTATGTTACCATCCACCCAAGGTGCTTGTGATGTTACTATCCACCAGGGGTGCTTGTGATGTTACCATCCACCAGGGGTGCTTGTGATGTTACCATCCACCAGGGGTGCTTGTGATGTTACCAATCACCAAGGATGTTAGTGATGTCCTGTCATTAACTTGAAGCCAGGCAACAAACTTGAAATTATAACGTGTTTGACAACTGTTCCAACCAGATTCCAATAAATATTGTTGTATACTAGAATCGTATCTTTATAATATACTAGCAGCATAACGGCACTGTACAGTGGGATTGTAGGATCTCCGTTACCCTTGGGAACCCGCGTAACAAATTTCTGGAACCTAACATCACAAGTAACAAATACCATTGGAAAAGTTGAATATCGCGACTGACATCGGCGTCACACCACCAAAATGAGTACGTTCGTCGGTGTCGGTTTTCTTAGAGCATGGAAGCCGCCTACAAAATTTCGTGAAGATGAAGTCTTAGAAGAGGAAGGTAAACATGGTGAACGCTTTCGACCGTTAAGTTAAGACCATTGCCCATAGAATTTCGAAGTAAAACCTTTTTAATTTTTGCACATTAGGGTTTTACTGACCTTTGGTTTCTAAATATGAGTAAACTAAATGATATGTACAAGAATTGATCAAGAAACATCCATTGTAGCCAGGACCCTGCGTCTATTCAATCAAACACTTTTTAAAGTTTTATGGCGATCAGTGACTAAAATAATCTTTATACAGTTTATATAAGAAGAAAAAAATGACATTAAGGATCCCGGACCCAATCAGTGCAAGACATAAGTTTCAAAACAGCAATTGATTTCAATTTACTTGTTTGACAATATTTGTAGAGGAAGTGTAAAACTAATGACGAATAAAATAACATTAAGGGCCTCTGGGGCAAGAACGGTACAAGATGTGCATATTTCAGAATGCTTAAAAATATCAATATAGGTCAAGATTGAGATATGTCTATATTTGTCTAAATCTAGTCCCTATTACTTATACGCGCCTTTCCTAGACAGGGGCGTTCAACTGCCGTACTAAAGAGGTTTACTAGTGATCACCTCCCTTGATTTGGTGGTGGTTTATTTTTAGTTGTTATCTTTATCATTGGCCGTTTAATTAACAACTCTGGCATAAATAATATAAAAGCCCAGGTCACTCACTGGATGTGGAACGCTGAGGAGCGATGTACGACAGTCTATAGCAGTTAGTTGAAAAATCGTGTGGGGATTAGCGCTGTAAAAATATTTAATATGATGACGTCATTGTCTGGTGTGCATCGGTGCGCAAAATACAACCCCTATTATTAAATACTTTGCGTACATTTCAGAAAGTTTAATATTTCGTATTTATCAAAAAAGGACAAGTTAGTTGGGCTTTTGAAAAAGCTTGGCGCCGTAGGCGCCCTAAAAAACGTGGGCGCCGCAGGCACCACGGCGCCCCGGCACAATCTAGTTATATATATTTAAAAATACAACCTTGTTTATTCGCATGTTCCCTCTCACCCCCCCCCTCCCCGTTGCCTTGATATTTTTTGTTTATAATCATGGGATCTGTATTTAGCTCAATTTGTTGCTGAGTACTTCGTAATATTTTTGTTTTAACGCTTCACAGGATATGACATCGATCTAGTGTTTTATTTGTAATAATCCAAAATCCTTTTTTTAACATTATTATTCAGAATATAAAATTGAATACACAGCATCGAATGATTGTTTATTTGTTTATTTTTTCCCATAAAGAGGTAAACGTTTAAAAAAATATTTTAGGTTATGTTACATTTTGAACATGTCTTATACTCTAAATAGTGTGGATTTTATGAAAGTAAATATGCGATACATAATTCGTATAAAAGAATTACTGAATCTATTTACTAATACATCATAAAGAACTCGTGAACTTTGAACTGTAAATAATCTCAAAGCAAGCGCTCATATTTAAGGCGCTGAACTACGGCTGGTATCCTAACTTCTCCAGGTATTTCATCCAATTAGCCACAGAGCTGACCAGGACAGTGGAGATTGTGGCATCAATCAAGGTACGAGGAATTTTTCCCCTAAAGTCCATCTCAGAAGCAGAGACCAGTCGTGAATATCCAGGCTTGCTGTCGAGTGGACAAATGGTAAGATAGGGGTCATTTATTGCTGACCATCTAGGTAATGTATTAATAGCATTTGTTTTTTAGGCAATACCAGCAGTAAAATTTGTAAAGTATTATGTCCAACCAAACACAAGACAAACATGGGGATTTCGATTCTTATCTCAAAGTGTGTCTTAGATAGAGAAATTATTTCACACCTCACTCTGCTAGAAGGAAAGGCACATTTAATATATTATAAATGAAATTATAAACAATAAATAATGTTAGTTATAATAAGCAAACATGAGGACATTATAAATTATATATATATATATATATATATATATANTTAGCATTTAGAGATTCTTATGTGCCATATGTCACACATCACGATAAGATCGATAACAGACTTGAGAAGAAACAAATAGACATATCACGAAGACTGGGAGAGACTGAATGTTATAAGTTTTACTCACTGATTTCTATGTAACTATTTACCAAATGATTCTCACCTCTTGTCTTTCTCAATTCTGAAACCATAGGCGCCACTGAATCCTCTGACGTATTTGTCGTCTGACTGAATCTCTGGGTACTCGATACTGCCACCTGGCGAGATGGGAGGGAACTGATTTCAGCCTAAGCATTCGCATATATGAATTTTTTATCACTAGATAAACACTTTGTGTAAAATTCAGAACCCGAATCTTGGCTCTGACACCAATCGATGAAAACAAAAAAGCCAACAGGCGAGTTACCTGTCAGTTGAAGACCATCTTCAAACTCCTCCAAGCAGCAAAGATCCACAAACTCACGAGGGGAGATAATACCTTTTCCCAGCCCATTGGATCGAGTAATTTGTAACCACTTTTGCTAAAGATTTAAATATAAACACTGAGATATATTGTTAGCAGTTTAACACTTTTGAAGATACTATTTTTAGTAACATTATTATTATGCTAACGGTAAATTATTTTGTCAATTATAGAAATATGTTTTTCCATAATTTTTAATACTTACTTCACTAATAAATCCTTCAGGAAATAAAGATAAAGCAAGTACAATTAAAACAGTAGATTATGTTCGAGGAACACACTATACATTTTAAAGTAATTTGTGTATCAGATTTGTAAACCAACACAAGAGATAAACTCATTAACGGAACAATAAAATCTTAACCATTAAAGACGCTAAAATGGGAAAGAAAAGATTCAAGAGGAAACTATAACAGGTGAATGTTACAAGCAAACTTTTATGCTGGGGGTGGGTGGGGTAGAAATTGAGAGACAATGACACAAATTGAAAAAGAGATAATTCGGGAAAGAAATATAATAAGTGAATTAATGAAGGTGAAAAACACAGAGGGAGCAGATGGAGCAGAATAGCTGGGGATCGTATGTGAGGGGGGGGTTGTTCTAGTGAGAAAGAGGAGGGGTGGGTCAGGACAAATGATCTAAAGAAAGTGATCAAGTGTTGGGTTGGAAGGGGTTTGGGGGTAAGAATTGGCGAGCAAGCTCAAGGAGTAGTATGGTCAATAAGTGGTGTGGTCAATGAGTGGTGTGGTCAATGAGTGGTGTGGTCAATGAGTGGTGTGTCAATGAGTAGTGTGGTCAATGAGTCGTATGACCAATGAGTGGTGTGGTCCATGAGTGGTGTGGTCAATACTGAGTGGTGTGGTCAATGAGTAGTGTGGTCAATGAGTGGTATGGTCAATGAGTGGTGTGGTAAATGAGTGGTGTGGTCAATGAGTGGTGTGGTCAAAGAGTGGTGTGGTCAATGAGTGGTGTGGTCCATGAGTGGTATGGTCAATACTGAGTGTTATGGTCAATGAGTGGTGTGGTCAATGAGTAGTGTGGTCAACACTGAGTGGTGTGGTCAATGAGTGGTGAAGTCCATGAGTGGTGTGGTCCATGAGTGGTGTGGTCAATGAGTGGTGTGGTCCATGAGTGGTGTGGTCAATGAGTCGTATCGTCAATGTGTGGTGTGGTCAATGAGTGGTGTGGTCAATGAGTGGTGTGGTCAAAGAGTGGTGTGGTCAATGAGTGGTGTGGTCAAAGAGTGGTGTGGTCCATGATTGGTGTGGTCAATACTGAGTGGTGTGGTCAATTC
Organism: Radix auricularia; assembly: GCA_002072015.1. Taxonomy (NCBI): domain Eukaryota; kingdom Metazoa; phylum Mollusca; class Gastropoda; family Lymnaeidae; genus Radix; species Radix auricularia. Next base: position 136,898 of record MUZC01004453.1, read on the forward strand.
TTGCATTCTTTGGATTTCACCGCAGCTAAGTTTCTAATTTTTTTTTAAATATTTTTATTTTCGTTTTATTTGTGTATTGTATGTTTGTTGAAAAAGGCTCTTTGCCGATACGTTCGCTTTGTTACGTCCGGTCAGGCTAACCCTTACCTTGTTTACGTCTTTCCATTTAATTTTCAATACTGAGTGGTGTGGTCAATGAGTGGTGTAGTCCATGAGTGGTGTGTTCAATGAGTGGTGTGGTCCATGAGTGGTGTGGTCAATGAGTGGTGTGGTCCATGAGTGGTGTGGTCAATATTGAGTGGTGTGGTCAATGAGTGGTGTGGTCAATACTGAGTGGTGTGGTCAATACTGAGTGGTGTGGTCAATGAGTTGTGTGGTCAATACTGTGTGTTGTGGTCAATGAGTGGTGTAGTCCATGAGTGGTGTGGTCCATGAGTGGTGTGGTCCATGAGTGGTGTGGTCCATGAGTGGTGTGGTCAATGAGTGGTGTGGTTAATGAGTGGTGTGGTGAATACTGAGTGGTGTGGTCAATTAGTGGTGTGGTCAATGAGTGGTGTGGTCAATACTGAGTGGTATGGTCAATGAGTGGTGTGGTCAATGAGTGGTGTGGTCAATGAGTGGTGTGGTCAATGAGGGGTGTGGTCAATACTGGGTGGTATGGTCAATGAGTGGCGTGGTCCATGAGTGGTGTGGTCAATGAGCGGTGTGGTCAATGAGTCGTGTGGTCAATGAGCGGTGTGGTGCTGTAATTGGTAGAAAGGAGTTTATGGGCATGTGAAACACTGGAAAGATCAAGCATTTAGATGGACATGTGTTTATTTATACAAGTACTTGAAGAAAGTTTTCAATGACTACAAGCCTCGGTGTTTGTACTATTACCTACTGCTAGTTAGATGTGTTTGAGATTATATTTTAGGATAAGTTAAACTTTCATAACTATTACATATAAGTATTTTCACTCTATTGAAGTATAGTGGTGATTTCGACAACAAAGCACTTGACTTTCACCAAAACTCTCAATTAAAACGACATATTTTGTCTGCTCTTATATAGAGTAGCTCTGTTACACAAAGGAGTCTGGAGAAAACAGTTTTTGAATGTGATCTACACCTAATAGATAACACAACAAAATTTCGTTTATAGACATGGCTGCTAAGTAGCGATTCACAAAGTCTGATTGGATCATTGAGTCTATTTGACAGACATCATTCTTTTCAGAATCGTTTAGTCTATTTGTGCTTCATGCTTAAAATGCGTTAATATTTAAACTACACTATTCTTAATGGGAGACTTCATATTTTAACTACACAATTCTTAACGGGAGACTTCATATTTAAACTACACAATTCTTAATGGGAGACTTCATATTTAAACTACACAATTCTTAATGGGAGACTTCATATTTAACTTCATATTTAAACTACACAATTCTTAATGGGAGACTTCATATTTAAACTACACAATTCTTAATGGGAGACTTCATATTTAAATTACACAACTCTTAATGGGAGACTTCATGTTTAAACCTACGTCAGAAAATCTCTTGAGTACAATGACTTCTCTGACGTCAGTGTCCCACTCTTTTCTTCTGTTACCTGGCAGCAAGGTGTACGTATCTCTGATGACGTCAACCGGAACTTTAACTGTTAGAGTTATCCGATTCCTGAAACAATCGATTCAACAAATTTAAAATGTTAACGAGACAGAGATGATTATTGCGTCCAACGCTTATCTATGGTTTGTGTTTAGTCCTGCATTTTTATTACAGTTTTAAATGCTGATAACGAGTTGGCTTTCCTGGTTTCTTCAGGCAACACATTCAACGCCCGAATTCCAGATGGGAAGAAGGAAAATGTGTATGTATTTGTTCTTGCATCCGGAATAAAAAAGGTCTTTTTATCCTTATGTCTATCTGAGGGTTGTTATTAAGTTACCTTTATTTTTCATGTCTAAATTAGAATTAATTGTTTTATGTATAATTTATATTTTACTCTTGGTTCTTCTATCATCTAGTGTTTTAAGGTTTAATGATTTAACGAATGGTGTTACTCTTGTGAGTTTTGAATATTCTCCTGTAATGAATCTGGCAGCTCTTTTTTTTGATATGTTCTAGTTTATCAATATTTTTTCTTTGATGGATGGATCCCATACAGAAGATGCATATACTAGTACAGGTCTCACCAAGGTGAGGTAGACTTTTAGTTTCATACTTTACTAAATTTGTAAAAGTTTCTTTTTTTTATAAAACCTAAGGTTTTTTAAATTTTTTAATAACTTCGTTGACATGGGGATTCCATGATAGTTTCTCATTTACTATGACTCCTAAGTATTTTGCATTTTTAGTTTTGATTAGTTATTTTCCATGAATGAAATATTTTGAATTTATTTATTTTTTATTTGTTACTTTCAGCAGTTGACACTTATCTGGGTGGAAAGACATACTCCAGTTAATTTCCTATTTTATCAATTCATCTAAGACTCTTTGTAACATTTTGCTATCTTGTTCTGATTTAATTGTTCAATATTATACAATTATCAGCAAATGGCATAACTTTTGTTCCTGTTGAGGTGCTGTTAGGTAAATTATTTATACAAATTAAAAAGAGTAAGGGACCCAGCACAGTTCCTTGTGGAACTCCTGAGTTAAACTTTATTGGTACAGATTTAGATCCATTAATTATTACAGTTTGCTCCCTACCCAATAGGAAGTCTTTGATCCAGTAATGTAAGGAACCCGAGATTCCAAAGTATATACGTTTTTTAAGTAAACTAAGGTGGTGAACTTTGTCAAATGCTTTTGAGAAGTCTAATAATATTGTATCTTTTTGATCATTATTGTTTAAGCCTTTTGGAAGTTCATCTATTAGACTTATTAATTTAATATTAATTGTGTTTTACATGATCTGATTTTTCTGTAGCCGTTTTCATGTGGGCATAGGGCATTATATTTGTCAAGGTGGTTAACTATTCTACTATATATTATGTGTTCTACTAATATACAGATGATACTAGTAGATGACACAGGTTTGTAAATGTCAGGGTCTGATTTATCACCTTTCTTAAAGAGTGGAGTTACGTTAGCTAATTTCAAATCCTGGGCACTTAAACCTGGTTTAGAGAGGGTTAAAAAAGAACTACAATGATTGGGCACAGTTCATTGCTTAGTTCTTTTACATGGTACAGTTGACACAAACTTACATGGTACAGTTGACACAACCTTACATGGTACATTTGACATAAACGTACATGGTACAGTTGATATAAACTTACATGGTACAGTTGATATAAACTTACATGGTACAGTTGACACAAACTTACATGGTACGGTTGACATAAACGTACATGGTACAGTTGATATAAACTTACATGGTACAGTTGATATAAACTTACATGGTACAGTTGATATAAACTTACATGGTACAGTTATATAAACTTACATGGTACAGTTGATATAAACTTACATGGTACAGTTGATATAAACTTACATGGTACAGTTGGCACAAACTTACATGGTACAGTTGACACAAACTTACATGGTACAGTTGATACAAACTTACATGGTACAGTTGACATAAACTTACAAGGTACAGTTGACACAAACTTATATGGTACAGTTGACATAAACTTACACGGTACAGTTGACACAAACTTACATGGTACAGTTGACATAAACTTACATGGTACAGTTGACACAAACTTACATGGTACAGTTGACACAAAATTACATGGTACAGTTGACACAAACTTACATGGTACAGTTGACATACACTTACACGGTACAGTTGACATAAACTTACACGGTACAGTTGACACAAACTTACATTGTACATTTGACACAAACTTACACGGTACATTTGACACAAACTTACACGGTACATTTGACAAAAACTTACACGGTACAGTTGACACAAACTTACATGGTACAGTTGACACAAACTTACATGGTACAGTTGACATAAACTTACATGGTACAGTTGACACAAAATTACACGGTTCAGTTGACATAAACTTACACGGTACAGTTGACACAAACTTACATGGTACAGTTGACACAAACTTACACGGTACATTTGACACAAACTTACATTGTACAGTTGACACAAACTTACACGGTACATTTGACACAAACTTACATGGTACAGTTGACACAAACTTACACGGTACAGTTGACACAAACTTATATGGTACAGTTGACACAAACTTACACGGTACAGTTGACACAAACTTACATGGTACAGTTGATATAAACTTACATGGTACAGTTGATATAAACTTACATGGTACAGTTGACACAAACTTACATTGTACAGTTGACACAAATTACATGGTACAGTCGACACAAACTTACATGGTACAGTCGACACAAACTTACATGGTACAATTGACACAAACTTACATGGTACAGTTGACATAAACTTACACGGTACAGTTGACACAAACTTACATGGTACAGTTGACACAAACTTACATGGTACAGTTGAAACAAACTTACATGGTACAGTTGACACAAACTTTCATGGTACAGTTGACACAAACTTACATGGTACAGTTGACACAAACTTACATGGTACAGTTGACACAAACTTATATGGTACAGTTGACACAAACTTACATGGTACAGTTGACACAAACTTACATGGTACAGTTGACATAAACTTACATGGTACAGTTGGCAATAACTTACATAGTACAGTTGACACAAATTTACATAGTACAGTTGGCACAAACTTACATGGTACAGTTGGCACAAACTTACATGGTACAGTTGGCACAAACTTACATGGTACAGTTGACACAAACTTACATGGTACAGTTGGCACAAACTTAAATAGCACAGTTGGCACAAAATTACATAGTACAGTTGACACAAACTTGCATGGTACAGTTGACACAAACTTACATAGTACAGTTGACACAAACTTACATGGTACAGTTGACACAAACTTACATGGTACAGTTGGCACAAACTTACATAGCACAGTTGGCACAAAATTACATAGTACAGTTGACACAAACTTGCATGGTACAGTTGACACAAACTTACATAGTACAGTTGACACAAACTTACATGGTACAGTTGACACAAACTTACATGGTACAGTTGTAGAGTTCAGACGACTTTGTTTCTATTTTTAAACTGTCCTGGGAAAATACAAAATAACATTTTATCTTGATCATGATGTCAAGCATACAAACATGATGACAGATATACAACCATGCTGACAGACATACAAACACGATGGCAGACATACAACAATGATGACAGACATACAACCATGACGAAAGATATACAACCATGATGACAGACATACAACCATGATGTCAGACATACAACCATGGTGACAGACATACAACCATGATGACAGACATACAACCATGATGACAGATATACAACCATGGTGACAAATATACAACCATGGTGACAGATAAACAACCATGATGACAGACATACAACCATAATGACAGTAATACAACCATGATGACAGACGTACAACCATGATGACAGATATACAACCATGATGACAGATGTACAACCATGATGACGGACATACAACCATGATGACAGATATACAACCATGATGACAGACATACAAACATAGACATACAACCTTGATTGCAGACACACAACCATGATGACAGACACACAACCATGATGACAGACACACAACCATGATGACAGACATACAACCATGATGACAGACACACAACCATGATGACAGAGATACAACCATGATGACAGAGATACAGACAAAGAAATACAACCATGATGACAGACATACAGACATAGACATACGACCATGATGACAGACATACAACCATGATGACAGACATACAACCATGATGACAGACATACAACCATGATGACAGACATACAACCATGATGACAGGCATACAGACAAAGACATACATCTCTACACAACGAATGATGGGGATATGCTCCAACAATCTTACTTTAGATTTAGAAGAAACTTTCCAGCCTTCAGTTTCTGTCATTATCTTAGTTCCACGCTCCTTTAACCGCTGGAAATCTTGTTCGTATTCCATCTCTGCCAGTTGTATCAGCTCTGAGAGATGAGAGTCTGTCAGCCGCTGTCACTGTCTGTCACTGACAAGTCCAACAACCCACGTCCTGGCATTGCGTTGAGATTAATGCCGCCTATTTATAAGCCTTGTCTCAGTATCAGTAATACTGTCTACTAGACACGTCGCTATCAAATTGACAGAGTTCCAGTAACGTAACGTCTTATTGACCCCCACAGTTGTAAGTCTATAAACAGCTGGTCATCGTTTGTCTCAAGTTTTGGCTCCTCACATCCCCCTCCCACTTTAAGCGCCTGATACAATTTTCCCGGGGTGGTCCATTGTTTAGTGTTTTATTTATATTATATAGTCATTTGTAGAAAACTAGTCACGTGATTCTAAGTCTGAATTAAGCCATACAAATTATTTGATCAAAAATTATATAATATTTTAATATTAAAAATTAATACACACTAAGAATGCAAGGAAATTTAGTACGTTGAGAAATATAATTACCACGTTTTTATTAACTTGCTTTTGATCCTTTTTTTTTTCTCAAATGAAACACTAGGAAATTCTTCTATTTTAGAACTATCTACAATCAATTTACATTTATACGTAGGTCTCGGTTAAAAATGAATGTGTCATTTTATGAAGTATAAAAGATAGAGAATTCTTTGATCTTAGCAGTTAAAGAAATATTCGTAAAGTTAAAGAATAGACAGTGTATTAATCGGGGCAGGTAAGTACATATGTTGGCCTCTACCCCCCACCCCCCACTCCAACTTTCAGCCATCCATCAGAATAACTAACACTCTGCTCTCTGGCACAAAAACCCTTTTTTGTTACCACGACCAATCCAGGCCCCCTGACTGGCAGCATGAGACCCTCTGTTGTCACCACAACCACACGAGTACCCCTGACTGGAAGTATGAGACCCTCTGTTATCACCACAACCACACGAGTACCCCTGACTGGAAGTATGAGACCCTCTGTTGTCACCACGACCACTCCAGACCCCCTGACTGGCAGCATGAGACCCTCTGTTGTCACCATGACCACACCAGTACCCCTGACTGGCAGCATGAGACCCTCTGTTGTCACCACAACCACACGAGTACCCCTGACTGGCAGCATGAGACCCTCTGTTGTCACCACGACCACTCCAGACCCCCTGACTGGCAGTATGAGACCCTCTGTTGTCACCACGACCACTCCAGACCCCCTGACTGGCAGCATGAGACCCTCTGTTGTCACCACGACCACACGAGTACCCCTGACTTGAAGTATGAGACCCTCTGTTGTCACCACGACCACTCCAGACCCCCTGACTGGCAGCATGAGACCCTCTGTTGTCACCACCACCACACGAGTACCCCTGACTGGCAGCATGAGACCCTCTGTTGTCACCACGACCACTCCAGACCCCCTGACTGGCAGCATGAGACCCTCTGTTGTCACCACGCACAAAACGAGTACCCCTGACTGGAAGTATGAGACCCTCTGTTGTCACCATGACAACTCCAGACCCACTGACTGGCAGCATGAGACCCTCTGTTGTCACCACGACCACACCAGTACCCCTGACTGGCAGCATGAGACCCTCTGTTGTCACCACGACCACTCCAGACCCCCTGACAGGCAGCATGAGACCCTCTGTTGTCACCACGACCACACCAGTACCCCTGACTGGCAGCATGAGACCCTCTGTTGTCACCACGACCACTCCAGACCCCTTGACTGGCAGCATGAGACCCTCTGTTGTCACCACGACCACTCCAGACCCCCTGACTGGCAGCATGAGACCCTCTGTTGTCACCACCACCACTCCAGACCCCCTGACTGGCAGCATGAGACCCTCTGTTTTCACCACCACCACTCCAGACCCCCTGACTGGCAGCATGAGACCCTCTGTTGTCACCACCACCACTCCAGACCCCCTGACTGGCAGCATGAGACCCTCTGTTGTCACCACCACCACTCCAGACCCCCTGAATGGCAGCATGAGACCCTCTGTTGTCACCACGACTACTCCAGACCCCCTAACTGGAAGTATGAGACCCTCTGTTGTCACCTTGACAACTCCAGACCCCTGACTGGCAGCATGAGATCCTCTGTTGTCACCACGACCACACCAGTGCCCCTGACCAGTGGCGTAGCTGGGGGCGGAGGGGGCGGCCCGCCCCGGGCGTTACATATTGAAAGGGAGTCATTTGTGGGCATGTGAAAATGTCTGAAAATCATCCCTTTTCTTTTGAAGTGGGAAAACCATAGTAACACAAAAAGAATCTCAATTTTAATTAACGAATTCGTGCAATATTTGTTTTATAGCCTAGTGGTTTTTATAACTAACGCAAAACCGTATAAAAATTTAATATCGCTCAAAAAGGTAAAGATTTGTTTGGAAAATTAAACGGTATGCGTCACAGAGGGCACTTTTATAAGAAAACTGCACAAAAAAACAACACACAACGCTGATCCGAATATATGTAGTATTAATATCGCACGACAGTTTTTGCGTGGAATTTCGACATTCGCAGAATGATGCGCTAACAAGTACCTACATGACATGGTGGTTCAAATATTGTGTTAAACATGCAAGTAGTAAATTATATTACTTATTCAGGTTTCATAAAATTATTGTAAGGTAACTTATTATAAATTAAATTTACTTTGTTATTATTGCATTAAAGTAGGACATAGACTATAGCTTGCGTTTTTCATTAAAAATGAACGGTAATTCATTTCCCCGTTAGTGAGTACCACAATAACTTAAATAATTCCGAAAAAGACATTTTAAAATTTCAAGCGTCTTCGAAAAAATTGACATCTGAAGTAACTAGTAAAACGAGATCAGATGCTGGAATTTTACTCAGTTCAATGCAATCTTTTTCTTTTCTATGATATCTCAATTTATGGGAACCCGTCTCTTTTAAATTAATGCAAACTATGCAAACACATTTCATGGAACAAATATATGTGGTAAAACAGAACGCTGTTAAAGAGAGTTTGAAATGTATGCGAAACACCGGGTTAAAGGGAGAAAATATGAGTGGAGAAAATTCAGAAGACGTGTTTCTATCTATAGAGCAAGAAGTACAACGTGAAATGTTTTTATCGATAGATGTAATTATAAAAGAATACGGTGATGAGTTACACGTCCTTGCAAAAAAGTATTTGTTTATAATACAATTTAACGTTCTAAATGAAGAATTAGAACATTAAATAAATTACTTTATTTACAATGATAAAGAATTGTTCGAGATTTCTATTGCAGTACACAGAGCCGGTCTTACTATTGCGGGCTCCTATGCATCTTAGTATGCGAAAAGGACTGCGTTGCCCCAGTTTGGGTAGGGATAAGGTATTAACAAGGATAATAAGGGCAAATTAAGAAAGATTGGGCCTATGAAAGAGTGGGGCCCTCTCCGATCGCATAGGTTGCAGGAGCCTATGACCAGGCCTGACTGTACCTACACTATAAGAAGAGGCATATATTAAAAACGGGAGGAGGGAGGGGAATGCCCCCTTGATCTATTAAAATATATTCAACAGTAAATATTAGAAAAGACTTTACCAAACATTATAATTTTGCTAAGAATTTATCATCAAATGCTATCAGAGTATCAAGTTGTAAAAGGAGTTTCTCCAAACTGAAGTTGGGAAAAAAATTATATTCGCTCCACAATAAGTGATTTAAGACTACAAAATCTTGTAATATTGTCCATAGAACAAGATATTACAAATAATTTAAATTTTGATAACATAATACACGATTTGCTACTATGAAATCTAGGTAAGTAAGTAAATGTATAAATAATTTTAAAAATATATGTTTACAAACTGATGTATACAATTTCTTTTTTTAAATTAAAAACACATATATTTATAAATTTAAAAAATAAAAGCATATTAATTGTTAATGTTTTGGGGTGTCAATTGGGAATATCTTTTGTCTCATTTGGGAGACTGCGACCATTATAACTTTCTTGTGGCTATCAAAACAATTATCTTGTATTTTTATAAATGTGTATTTATAGGTTTATTATCTTATAGGGCCTCTTTTATTACTGCTTACATAAATAGGGCATGCAATGGTCAAATTGTTCCCCACCTTACAATGTACTTCGTTTCAATGACAATTATTTATTCATGTTTATTAATTTATAAAAACCATCGTATGATAGACTTAAGGGGCCGTTCATAAATGACGTCACATGATTTCAGCACATTTTTCACCCCCCCTGCCCCCTTGTCATGGCACACGGTGTCACGAAACGAAAAATTAGTTCCCTTCCTCAATGTGACGTGACAA